>JASDQU010373599.1:63750-76539 GCA_032191745.1 Picea mariana
GCATGTCAACACAAAATCAACAAAAACGATGATAAAAGTTATCACTTTACATTAAACTTTCAAGCTATTGATTTCTCGTATGGAATAAAGTTTAATGAAGAAGAAATATTACCAACATCAAAAGAAAAAAGGCATTTGCAACAAGAGGTTCCATGGGTGGTATATTTTATTTTTGAAGACAATGAGATTATTAGCGAACAACAAAACACAACTCTACAGTACTCCACAAATGTTCAACAACAATTTATTATTTAGCCTCACCATGGCAGCATGGTCATTGTATGATGGGAGAATGTCTCCAGAACATGGCCAATGAAACAACACTCTCAATCATGGTTGGGAGTAATCAGATGAGTTGGTTATGTACATGGTTACATTGAAAGTCTAATTACACTTGAAAGTATCCCTTCTCTCCAAGTAGGTTAGGATAGGTAGATTTTTATTTTCTCATGTATATAATTTTGTTCTTTTAGTAAAGTTTTCCTAATAAACATTTGTTGGATCGATATAATGGCTTGGGGATGACTCCATATCCCAATGGATAAGGCATCTAGTCTTGGTATGGCGTTCTCAAAAACCCACAGGGGGTCGTTATCCCACAATTGGAGCCATGAAAGTATCAAATTTCTTGAAAATGAGTATTTCTCCTAAGTATGAATCGCATTCCCCAACATGAATCTCGTTTTCCAAGTGAAGTCACAAAAAATGTTGATCTCTTTTCTTGTTAAGGGAAAAGAACCAACATTTAGAGAAAATCTTGAGGGGAACAAGAAAGACTCTCAATGTTGGATTTTTTCCCTTGACAAGAAAAGAGATTAACAACTTCTCAAACCATCAACAACCAAAATAAATAGAAGTGGAGACACACACACCCTTGCCTTAGACCCCTGGAAGGGTTAAAGAATTGGGTTATTTTTTACCCTAAAGAAAAGTATCATAATTCTTGATAATGAATCTTTCTCCCCGGTATGAATCTCGTTCCCCAATATGAATCTCATTTCCCTAGTGGAGTCACCAAAAATGTTGATCTCTTTTCCTATCAAGGGAAAGGAACCAACATTGAGAGAAAATGTTTTGGGGAACAAGATAGACTCTCAATGTTGGTTATTTTCCCTTGACGGGAAAATAGATCAACAACTTATCAAACCATCAACAACCAAAAGAAATAGAAGCAGAGATACATGCACCATTGTCTTAGACCCCTAGAAGGCTTAAAGAGTTGGGTTATTTCTTCATGTATCAAGAGGACATAAGACACAAAAGAACAACATGCTTCAATCAAATTTATAACATTTAAATTAAATTCAATATGCATCATAATAATTCTCATGAATTTCTACTCTACCCTATCATATGCCTTCAAAAATTATAATTAATGATGAAAGTAGAAAAACAATTCATGGAGTGCAATGTTCCTTGAGCCAACCCTACTGCATTAACTATCAATATTCCTTCTAGGAATCCAAACTATTTCCTGGATGACTTAGGACAAGATTGATTTTAATCATCTTGAGGTAAATTTTTAATAATCTTGTATAAGCAGTTGCATATTGACATGGGTCTAAAAGACTCAAAGGTAGGAGGATTACACATTTTGGGTATGTTTTTCACAAAATAAAAATTGAGGGGACGATAAATATTCCCATGCCTCCTAGATTCCTCTACCATGGATAACATATCCTTCCCTAACTCCTCATAAAATCTTCTAAAGAACTTCATGGGTTATCCATCTATTTTAAGAGCATTGTCCTTCATAAAATAGTTTAGAACATATTTTATTTATTCTTCTTCTACTTGTGTCTAACTAGGGTCTTCTATATTTTCTTGTAGTGATCTAAGGTAGTCCTCACAATTCTATCACGCCCTATGTGTACATTCACATTTTTTTCATGTATTACATAGATAGTGTTATTGGCCTTCGAGTGTACCTATGAAAAAAATTAGTGTTTTCATCACCCTACTTGATCCATATGAATATGCTTGTATGCCTCCGATAAGACTAGTCATATGACAATAGTTTCTTCCTTTCTCCTTTCTCCTTTTCTAGTTTAATCTAAAGTGTTTTTAAGATAATATTCTCACATTAAAGTTATCATATAAAGAATATATCTTATCCTCTACCTCCTCCAACTTGATCTTTATTTAAACATTATGGTTTTTAACCCACTCTTTGGTAAGTGATTTGATTCATTTTAGATTATTTTAGAAGGCTATCATTACATAATCTCCCAAGCACAGATCATAGTGATTTCATTCATTTATGACCATATCTCTATATTCTTCATTATCCAACCAGAAGACATTAAATGTGAAGGGTGATGGAAGTTATCTAGAAACATATTCCAATTGGACAAGAATGGGGAGATGATATGAGGTCCCTTCAACCTCAACCCATGCTCTAAACTTCCCTACTTATATCAAAATCTCATATGATAAAATAAACATGTCCAATACCTTAATTATGTCTATTATGCATGTTCATTTGTTTCTCCGTGTAGGCTTTAGATCTATTGGCTCTACCTACACTTTTTTTTTTCAAAGAGATGTTGGAAGAGTCCTTCCAACATATCAAGTCTCCCTTCATTCCCCTATATCTCACAATCTCCATAGCATGAGGTTTACATATTCTCCACCCACTAATTGAGCTCCAAAACTAGTGTTGTTAAAAATCTTTAGCTAATGGTCCTTTGTTTTTTGATATGGCCCGTAAAATGTCACAAAATTTAACTCTTTATCAATATACTTGTAATGTTCCCATTTTTGGATTCCCTTATTATGCAGTGAGATTCACTTTAGGAGGTTTGAGTCCACACTAGGTCAGAGGGGTGAGACTGAAACATCAAAGAGATCAAAGGGTTTGGAGGAGTTTTGTGGGGCCCAAATTGGTTTATTTACCTTTATTCATCATCAAGATCCATTATGCACAATGTGTCTTTGGTTTCGTTGCATTCCAATGATTTCTGTAATTTTGAGTTACTATGGAGCATATTTTAATTAAATTCACTAAGGAGGTCATTTTGGGCATAATACTTGAAGAAACTCCTTAGTGTAATATCTCATCGGATTCGGGAAGAAAATCTCTACAGGATAAGATGATGAAAAGTGACTTCCAGTGGCTGAAGAAGCCACAAGGGAAAATTAATCACTTTTAATAGGAAAAAAAAGGTTAATTAATTGATAAAGTGATTTTATGAAGAAATATTAAAACTTAAATTAAAAGTCACTTGGGGAGAAAAGGTGAATATGAGTATAAAAGAGAGATAGGGGCTTCTATTCTCCCATTATGTTGATTATCATTTTGATGTCTGGCTTCTTGCTAGAGATCCCATGATACTTGGGGGTTTTGAGGGTTTTTACTGAACAAACCCTAGAGATAAGCTTGGTGGTGAAATATTCCACCTTTCCTGATCCAAGCTTGGCCAAGGAGGTGAAATATTCCTCCCTCACCATTCTAGCTCAGGTTCTATTCAATTTCAAGAGCAGTTGTGGAAGCAGGGCGTAGTTTTGTAGTCTTTTTGCAGAGCTAGGGTGCACTGTTCACGAGAGAGGAGTTCATGGAGGACTTTAGACATTGGATCCGAGAGAGATCTCACTTCATAGGTGTTAGCTATCACCAGGGTGACTTTTCTCACTATTTTGTGGAGGTTTCTCATGTCATATTCACCATTGCTCTCAGTGGGGCAAAATTCCCGAGGATGGCACACTTATATTTAGAGCCATTGATTGGGAGATTTCATATCTACATGAAACTTACAATTGATCACTTTCCATGACCATACATATTCATATCTATAGGTTTTCATCTTCTCTTGGGAGTTTAGAGTTCATATTTATTTATTTGTGGAGTTGGGTGTAATTCCTAAGAAGTAGGGCAGACTGTTCTTAGTGGATCTAGTGACTTGGAGTGGGAGATCACTACCAACATATTGGATATTCATCATAGGGGTTTTCTATCCCCTGATCTACATTTTGGAAGTTGGTTTCAATGGTTTAGATTTTATCTTATTGTAGGTCAAATTCTTGGCTTTGTTACAGCGAATGAGGGCGCATTATGCTAGAGAAGACATCATCTACAACTAAGGGAAAGGGTCATATCTTAGAGATCTCTTGTATTCATCTTAGAGGACTCTTAGGAGTTCATATCTTCACTACTCTATTGTATTTTCGAGGCACTATCAACCACATGCATCATTCTTCTATGTGTATTCCAGATCTGCTATACTTTGTATGAGGACAACTATATATCTAAATAAAATTAGATCTGAGGTATTTGTGGCTATTTATTGTGTTAATTGTATTGCATCTTGTTGATTATATGTCATTGCTATATATATATCATTTATTTTTTTCAAATACAATATAATTCATCATCATAAACCCCAACGCAACTCAAGAAGACTAAAATCAACAAAGTGTTTGACAAAATACCACAACTAGAAAACCATACAACTTAACATGTTCGAAGCAAATATGTTTGGGAACATTATAGTGGTATTAGAGAGAAAGTCCTTCTCCAACCTATGATAAACAATGATGATATAGAGAAGAAATGTATTTTGTATAGGAGATCATATATTGTGATGAGGAATATCAAGCCCTTAGTGAGACATTCAGGGCTCAAGTAACATTCCAACAGTTTGTATCCATCAAAAATCCTAGGTGGAGTAAAGATGAGGTTGCATTATGAGCCAAGAAGATGGAAGAAGTCAATTATTGGAGCAACATAGCAAAGGAAGACAATGCCAAAGCAGTCTGGGAGGTAGATACATCACCACATACTACCAAGGAACTTTTCTACAGTTGCAAAGAACCTTGGGAGAAGGATCACATATGTAGGGGTAAAGGGAGAGTGCATTAAATTGAGGTGCACTATGATAGCAGTGAGAAGGATGTGTATGAGGATGTGGCCTTGGATTCCTCATTAGAGTATTCCTAGGGCTTTTTCGCATTCGATGGACAAAGTGATGACCAGGGTGTAGATGTATTCACATCTAGGCATGATGAGATTCATAGGTTAGATGAACCACCTTTGGGAGATGAAGTGACTTCTAGGGAGCCTTACATTGGTGAGGAGGAGATTCCTATGGAGTTGAGTGTGGCACAGTCCTTACCTTCTCAGACACTTATGATAGACATGATATGGGAGGATATCAGTGGCATTCTGGATGTGGCAGAGAAGCCTTGTGTAGTATTTGAACACAAGGGACACATGGATCTGCAGACCCAGGAGGAGAGGCATGACTTGGAGAAATTTGAATATATGCATACCTATCAGTATGGGGAGCGTGAGTCACCTCTTTTTGGGAGTCCATTGATAGATTAGGTTGGGGAGACCGGCATATTGATGGGGCACTTACTTCCGGGACCAGTCTATAATGACAAGGATACTTTCCTTGTTGGTCAATATGACGATGTCACGTGTATGGACTCATCTGTATGGGATCCAGGTGCAGATGAAATTAGTAGAGTGAGTACACAGGAGGATACAACTGCACACACATGACAAAGTGTGATTCATATGGAGGTAGCAGTTGGTGATGGTGTAAAATGGCACACAGGAGGACTCAACAACACATAGGACAATGGGAAATACAATGCCTTATCTCTTGAGGAGTGTGTTGATGGGGATTCCACTGTTGACATTAGCAATGGGAGTAATGAGGTAGCACCTCAACAAGATATTGATAAGGAGTCACGAAATTTGGCAAGACAACTGATATTCTGAGAGGACATGATCATGACATCCATTAGACACATTGATGATTCACATGCATTGGTGGAAGAGTATTATTGGAGGGCATCGATGGCACATGATAGTTCGGATGGGGAGATTTCCCTTGATGATTTACAAACACTTAGGGAGAGAGTGATTGTGATGAGGACCGACTATCAACAACTGTTGATGGATAGAGATTACCTCTTGGAGGTTGGTGAGATGTATCATAGGGCATTGAGGGAGAAGGAGGATGAGGTGGATCGACTCACTCATGATTTGGTAAGAACACGGGGATTCTTGGAATGCACACAGAAAACCATACAAGAATCAAAATACATATTAGAGGAGCTCCTTGAAGAGACTAGTCAGGGATCGACTACATCTATCTCATCAAAGAGTCAGATGTTTACTTCAGCTACTTCACTAGAGGATGCTAGTGGTTTGGTAGAGGAGCCCCAAATGATGGAGGAGCGTGAGGAGTACCTAGGATCACTGATGCTTATGGAGAGATGAGAGCAGGATACACATGAGGATGTTCATGTGCCATAAGGACCACCATTCTTGAGGGGTTCTGCAACAGTTGGTCCTACACATACACACGGGGATTCCAGAGTCAGGGGCATATATGAGGGCACATCCATTTGGGTTCCAGGATTAGTTTACCCAGTAGTACACTCATGATAAATAATGGTACATGAGGATACATGAGCTTGCATGGGTATACAGGGGCATGTAGAGGTGTACAGTGGGATCCTGAGAGATGCATGGGAGTATAGGGAGGAGACATACTTGTTGGACCATGGAGATCACATACTCAGTAGCAAAAATCATATGAGTGATGAATTACCTACCATTATACATGAGAACATGAGAGTAGTGTGGAATCCAGGTGACTATTCACCTTGGATGTCGATGGATGATATTTTGATCAAGTCCTTGGGATTGACCAAAGCATATGATACTTCCCAGTCCTACATACATTTGCAGTTATTTCTGTTAGACTTCCTCGATACTTTCATCATAGACAACAACATAGGGGGATATAGATTGTGGCAAGGGACATGGAGATTTGGTAGGCAGAGACCTCCTGACATGAGTGACTTTATTACATACATCAAGATAGGGGAGGATCACCAGAGACATACATATGAGGCCTTGGGTGTGATGGAGAGTATCCTTAGCCATGGGACAAAGGATATCCCAGAGGTTGATATAGGTTCAGATTCTCATAGGGATGAGGATGGGGGGACAATAGATTGGCATAGAGGGATTCCAATAGTTATCAGTATGGCACAACAATAGTTAGTGGGGATCGGAAGTGGTGGACTTCCAAATTTTCCATGTGATCCAGGGATCCAATTGGTCTGCATATTGCTTCACCTTATGATTTTCCAGGTTGCGCCAACGAGCGACATACTTCACTCTTGGATTTTCATGAGAGGGATTGTTGGGATTCATTCTATATGGTGATACAAATTCTCCCTTTTGATACTCAGAATCGAGTATGGTGATGGATTTGTAGACTTTGGTTCCACAAGGATACCTTTACAGACTCAGCTTCTCAATAGTGGGCCCAATCCTTATATGTATTTTAGCATGAGGATCCATGAGTGGGGGTAGACATTCATGACTAGAGTGGTGCAACGTCAGCGTGATGGTCCCTTTTTTATATTAATGTGGGAACTTGGGATTGTAGGGCTAGGAATTTCATTGACCGATGGAGGCGAGTGGATCCTTGCAGGGGGAAATCATTCTGATTTTCCATTGAGCTTCAATTTTGAGAGCAACATGTCACTTTTTGGCGATTTGCTAAGGTATTGTAGCACCTCACTGTGGTGGAAACACGTTCAGTTGGAGGAGACCATGTGGGGTTTGGTATGGTCATGGAGGTCAGAATCATTTTCTATGGAGGCCAAGGGTTACTTTCAGGAGTTCTTTCATGAGGTGTTGAGATGCACTCTCTAGTAGAGCAACTCATTGGGGGGTTGACCTAGTTTTTGCAGTACCATATTTCTCTACCCTTCAATAGCATTCATAAGAAGACCTTTTATGTCAGTTCATTGTCAGACAGTGAGCTAAGAGGAGGATGCTTCACATCTTCCAGGGTGGTTTGGGACTCAGGTATCATGTTCAGTATCAGTTGGGTCCAGTTGACAGAGTATCATAGTTTTATGGAGTTTCTTGAGGATAAGAAATATTTGATAAGGGAGGACTGTGATGCTCCCATTTTTGGATTCCCTTATTATGCAGTGAGATTCACTTCAGGAGACTTGAGTCCACACTATGTTAGAGGGGTGAGACTATGACATTGGAGAGATCAAAGGGTTTGGAGGTGTTTTCTGGGGCCCAAATTGGTTTATTTACCTTTATTCATCATCATGATCCATTCGGCATAACTTGTCTATGGTTTTGTTGCATTCCGATGATTTCCATAATTTTGAGTTATTATGGAGCATATTTTAATTAAATTCACTAAGTAGGTCATTTTGGGCATAATACTTGAAGAAACCCCTTAGTGTAATATATTATTGGAATCAGGAGTAAAATTTCTATAGGATAAGATGATGAAAAGTGACTTTCAGTGGTCAGAGAAGCCACAAGGGAAAATTAATCACTTTTAAGAGGAAACAAAGATGAATTAATTGATAAAGTGATTTTATGAAGAAATATTAAAAAGTAAATTAAAATTCACTTGGAGAGAACATGTGAACATGAGTATAAAAGAGAGATAGGGGTTTATATTCTCTCATTATGTTGATTATCATTTTGATGTCTGGCTTCTTGCTAGAGAGCCCATGATACTTGGAGGTTTTTAGGGTTTTGACTAAACAAACCCTATTTATCAGATCGGTGGTGAAACATTCCACCTTTACTGATCCAATCTTGGCCAAGGAGGTGAAATATCCCCCCCTCACCATTCTAGCTCAGTTTCTATTCAGTTTTAGAAGCATTTGTGGAAGCAGGGCGTAGTTTTGGAGTCTTTCTGTAGAGCTAGGGTACACTATTCATGAGAGAGGAGTTTGTTGAGGATTGTAGACATTGAATATGAGAGAGATATCACTTAAGATGTGTTAGCTATCACCAGGGTGCCTTTTCTCACTATTTTGTGGAGGTTTCTCATGTCATATTCACCATTGTTCTTAGTGGGGCGAAATTCCTGAGGAGTGTGCACTTATATTTAAATCCATTGATTAGGAAGTTTCAGATCTACATGAAACTTCCAAGTGATCACTTTCCATGACTATAAATATTCATATCTAGAGGTTTGCATCTTCTCTTGAGAGTTTAGAGTTCATATTTATTTATTTTTGGAGTTGGGCGTAATTCCTGAGAAGTAGGGCAGACTATTCTTAATGGATCTAGTGACTTGGACTGGGAGATCACTCCCAACAACTTGGAGATTCATCATAGGGGTTTTCTTTCCCCTGATCTAGATTTTGGCAGTTGGTTTCAATGTTTTATATTTCATCTTCTTGGAGGTCGAATTCTTGGCTTGTTACAGCCACTGAGGGCGCATTGTGCTAGATAAGACATCATCTACATGAGCTAAGGGAAAGGGTCATATTTAGAGATCTCTTGTATTCCGATTGGAGGACTCTTAGGAGTTCATATCTTCACTACTCTATTGTATTTTGGAGGCACTATCAACCACATGCATCATTCTTCTATGTGTATTCTAGATATGCTCTACTTTGTATAAGGACAACTATATATCTAAATAAAATAAGATATGAGGTATTTGTGGCTATTTCTTGTGTTACTTGTATTGAATCTTGTGGAGTATATGCCATTTCTATATCTATATCATTTATTTTTTGAAAACTTAATATAATTCATCATCATAAACCCCAATGCAACTCAAGAAGACTAAAATTAGCAAAGTGTTTGACAAAATACCACAACCTGGAAGCCATAAAAATGAACATGTTCCAAGCAAATCTGTTTGGGAACATTACAATACTTCACATATAATGTGCATATGATAGTTGATTCAAGTATGAAATGTGCTTTTATCTTACAATATTTCCTCCAATCCATTGTTATTCCTATTGATTTTCCTTAGGAACTGCTTGTTATAAACTCTCACCTTTTTAGAAATGATTGAAGCAAATTATTAGTACCATGCTTTCGTAACATTGTTTTGTGAATACGATAACTTCCAAATTATAATTTCGAACTAAAATCTCTGACAACATTTGTTTCAAGGGTGCCCCCAAACCCCTTATATTAGTTGAGACCACCACAATAATTTATTTTTCTTGAGAGAGGATTTCCCTACTCTAAGGACATATTTTATAGAATTTTGTTTCCCTCTATGAACTTCCTCTTCTACCTATGCTTTAGCCAATTGAATGAAGAACTTTATTTTTTGAATCTTTTGTAGTGATGATCCAATATATTGTTCAAGCCCCCCTCCCATTATTCCCTTGTCACTACTTCCTTGTATCTTGAATCTAGATCTTAGATGGTATCTTTTTTATAGGGTTCATTAATCAAAATTCTTATCCCTCATAATGTTTCTCTAAATTGGATTTTCTTATATTGTCTTCTTCGTATCCCTAGGATCTACTCTCTTTGTCCCTTTTTGTGCATGGAAAGGATGTTTCCTTTTGCAATTCTTCTGCACTTGACCCCTTTGCTCCAACATTGAAGGATGTGTCCCCTGTATTGGGTCCTCAATTTGCTTCAATGATCATCAGTTCAGAGCCCCATGATTTTCCGCCATCAACCTCTTCTCTCCTAGATGGTTTAAGTTCCTATATTTCATAGGGGTGTTGTTCAAGACCTTATAGATCCTCATTCCCTTTCTACTTGTGTCCCAAAGCCATATCTAACTCTACTTTGTAATCCATTATTTACCATGGTCATTTGGACACACCAATGTTTCTTTGCGTTGTACATATAATTAAAAACCTTCCCTACATCTACATCTCTCTCTAGTCCCAAGGTCAAGATGGAGGCTACATGGTTATTCCTTATATTTGCTCCACTAGGAATCGTATGATCCTTGGCATCTTTCCCAAATTTTTTTAATGTTTATTTCCCATATCTAGAGGGGTTGATCACGAGGTGCATATCATCCATAATGTTTTCTTCTAACCTCTTTGGACATACATGCTTTAAATTCTCATAAGTATTACACCACCCACATTTGAATGACACGTTTACATATTCCAAACTTTGTCTAAACTCTAGCCTCCTCTACTTCTATGTTGATCCCATTAGGGAGACCATACCCTACATAAAATTCTACATATATTTTGTTCATGGACGTACTCTCCTTTCTTCTAGTGTATTCATCAACATAAGTTAACCTACCTAGTTTATTTCTAATTGTTTTGAACACATCTTCATGCCATATTTTAGTAGTAGAGAGGGAAATTTAACCCACATAATTACTAGGTTAATTTTCTCCCTCAAACAATTGAATCTATATTCCTAGTAATTCAAGGTGAGAATATATTTCTCCCAAAAAAAAATTCCCTTACTTATATCATCCCTATAATCTCTAGGTATACACGAGAAAGTGATGTATCCTCTAGCTACCATGAAATATCTCGAGGCATACCCCATTTTATTTTCATATTTTTATCAATTTATTGTTTTAGGGTCTTGTCCCATATTTTCCTAGCAAAGAAGTGTCTAATGAATGTCATTTCTACATATTGAAAAATAGTCTCCTGGATATATTCTATTCTATCACAATCTTCATTCTCTCCTTTCTTAGTTTGACAACCCTTGCCTTTTTTTCTCCTACTATTGTTTATTCTCTCTTCTAAGGGAATTTTCTTCTTATCTTGATACCCTTGCCTTTCTTCACTCCAAGTGACCCTTATACTTATAGGGACTCCATTTTGAGGGTGATGAATTTTTTGAAAAGGTAATGTGGAATACTCATTGAAAATACTAGGATCAGCTTCAACTACAAAGGATCCTTGAATGAAAATACCCAAGTCACGAAACTTACCTGATAGAAAGAAACAATCCTCTAGAAGTTCAAAAAGCCGGAGGGAGCTATCTATGGAAGATGGATCTTTCACCCAAAAAGTTCTCCAATCTTGATAGATGATGATCATTTGTATAAACTCCAAGTGGTTACGGTAGGGTATATTTATTAATTCTATCCTCTTTTCCTTGTGATTCCATTCTCAATATTTTCCAATAATCATTGAGCATCTTCACATTTCATGATCCTATATAGTCATGAAATTTTTTGGATTCATTACACCGCTCACCCACACGATCACATCGATGGATTGAGGTTTAAGGCTTGGCATATTGATTTTCATGCATGAATATGTGCATGTCATATCATTTAGATTCACATTTGAGGTATTTAATTTTCACCTAGGATTCAACCAAGGTTGTACAACTTATGGTGATAATAGAACTTTGATAATTGAAGCTTTTAATTGTGATCTTGGTATGGAAAGATTTTTAATTCCCAAGCATTAAATCCTAATGATATTTCTATAAGGAAGGAAATAGACACACACTTTGCCTTGCCATGAAAACTATAACCTTGTATTTTGGTCTTGACATATTCCTGCTCACTCCATGCATTGAGAACCTCCTCCTGAGATGGAAAGATGAGATTCCCTCCTGGTAACCCTATAAAACCAAGTGAATAGTCTAACATTTCTTCTTCCTTATCTCTCTCTCTCTCTCTCTCTCTCACACACACACACACACACACACACACACACACACACACACATCAAGTTGAAACTTATTGCATAGGTATGATGGGTCCTTGTTTTGTCATCTGTTTTACCATGTTTTTCCTTTTTCCCTGCATCCTTTTACCATGGTTTATCCTCACTATTGATCATTTCCTCACCTAATTTGGGTTGGATTACTGAGAGGGGGGGTGAATCAGTAATAGAGAAATTATAATCCTTTTTAACCAAATAATCCAAGAGTTATATCAATGTAGAATTATCATCCAATAATGAGCAATGAACAAATGAACAATCATACACATACATAGTACACCAATGTTTTACATGGAAACTCCAAGGTGGGAGAAAACCACATAATGTTTTTTCTTATATGTCTTGAAGAATTACATT
>JASDQU010373600.1:18980-32938 GCA_032191745.1 Picea mariana
TTGTAAATTTTCAAAGAAGACAATGAGAAACTTAAAAAGGTACAACAGGAACAACAGAAAATAAATGAAATCCTGCTACGAAGTATAGTGACAAAGAAAATCCCAAAGGATGATAGTCAAGAAGAAGAGGTTAGTAAAATGGCCTCCAATAATTCTGGCCCTGAATCAGAAAAAGGGGACTGTTTTTCTGAAGGTACACCTTCAGCTAAAGATAAAACAAAAAAAGGAAGAAAAAGGAAACAGGTAGATCACGTGGAGGGAGAGTTTAAGAAAATGAAACCATCTACCTTTGACGAGGAAACTAGAATAGGGGAGGAAGCTGAAGCATGGTTATTAGACATCAAGAAGTACTTCCAGATATACAATTATTCCAGTAATATGAAGGTCAGAATGACCATCTATAATCTGAAGGGGAAGGCCAACATATGGTGGCAAGACTTGAAGTTGGCCAAGGGTCTAAATAAAAAACAGATGGAATGATGAGATTTTAAGAAATACTTTAAGAAGCAATACCTATCTGAAAGTTACTATGAAAGAAAAACCAAAGAATTTTATGAGCTATGACTCAGTCAAATGGCTATGGAAGATCTGATAAACAAATTCCTGGAATTACTAAGGTTTGTGCCTTATATCTGGGAGGACAAAGTGAAATTCCAGTGGTTCCTAAGTTGTTTACCACAGTCCTATAAGGACATAATCGAATTTGATAATCCCAAGTCCTTAAGTGAATTTTTCAGGAAATCCCGAATGTGTTATGACCAATATAAACAACAGTCAGAATTTCCAAAGGCTTGGAAACACAAGAAACAAGACCGAATGAACCAGTGAAAGAAGGGATATCAGCCAGCTCCTTATCAGAAGGAAACAAAGAGTTTCCCAAGGTAATATTTTCACTCCAACAATAAAAAAACCCAAGGAGGCGGTAAACCAGTAAATCTGGGAACAAAGAAATTTGGGGAAAACCATCGTGAACCGTTAAAATGCTCGGAATGTGGAGAACCCCACCTAAGGAGAAACTGTCCAGATTTGGCTTCAACAGCTAGAACTATAGTTCACAACCTATAGGAAGCCTCTACAGTGGGAGATGTGGTCATGAGTTTACATCAGATCAATGCAATCATGGATGGCCGACAAGCTCACCACTAGTCCTCTATGATGGAAATTGAAGGTAAAATTAATAACACTCATATTTCTATTTTAATTGATCCTGGAGATACGTTGCATTATATCACTCCTGGTATAGTGGATTCAAATAAACTTAAGAAAACAAGACATTCAAAATCTTGGTTGGTACAACTAGCAATAGGAACAAAAAGAAAAGTAGTAGACTTTATTTCTGATTATGAGTTCAGTTTAGGTGGTCAAAACATAAACACAAATCTGAACATTCTACCGTTAGGGTCTTTTGACGTAATTATCGGAATGGATTGGTTAGAAAGACATAAAGCAGTGTTACATTGTTTTGAAAAATCACTCAAGTATAAAGATGAAAATGCTAGTGCTAGCACAGTTCAAGGCATACAAAAACCAATCTCAATTAGATAGATTTCAACAATGCAATTTATGAAATGCATGAGAAAGGGTTGTCATATTTATGCCATCCAAGTAACAAACCTGTTAGAAAAAGAAAATAAACCCATCTGGGATGATTTTGTCATCTTGAATGATTTCAGAGATGTGTTTGTTGATGAGATACTTGAATTACCCTCAAGGAGGGAGATAGACTTTTCTATCGACCTACTACCTGGTTCAGCCCCTATATCTAAATCACCCTACCGAATGAGTTTATCAGAATTAACAAAATTAAAAATTCAATTATAGGAATTATTGGATGAATAATATATCATACCTAGTGTTTCACCATGGGGAGCACTAGTCCTCCTTGTGAAAAAGAAAGACAAAACTCTGAGATTATGCATCGATTACAAACAATTAAACAAAATGATTGTTAAGAACAAGTACCCCTTACCTAGGATAAATGATGTGTTCGATCAAGTAGGAGGGGAAAATATATTTTTAAAATTGGATTTACGATCTGGTTACCACCAGGTTAGGATAAAAGATGAGGAAATAAGTAAAACAACATTCTGAATGAGATATGGACATTATGAATTTGCTGTTATACAATTTGGAATCACTAACACACCAGCCACATTTATGTGTTTAATGAACAGTATTTTCAGTCAGTACTTGGACAAGTTTGTTTTGGTATTTATTGACGATATCCTAGTGTATTCTAAAATAGAAGAAGAACATGAAGAACACCTAAGGATAGTTTTACAAACTTTGAGAAAACACAAATTGTATGCCAAATTCAATAAATGCAACTTTTATCAGAAGAAAATACAATACCTAGGACATGTAATATCAGAGGAAGGTATTGCAGTCGATCCTGAGAAAACAAGAGCCATCATGGAACGACTGATTTTGAAGGATGTAGCAGACATCTGATCATTCATGGGAGTCACCGGATATTACCGTAGATTTATAAAGGGGTTTTCCAATATTGCATACTGTTGGGCACTTTAATTGCCTAATTGAATAGAAAATCAAAGTGTTCAATATAAATTGTCAACCCAGGGAAGTATGTTATTTCAATATAATTGTGCACATTCTATGCTATATTATGAAAGCATCCCTAATTTAATTGTAGTAGGGAAGTTAAAAAAAAAAAAAGCATTATCACTAACATGGTTGTGTTGATTCAGCTGGAGTTCTACAAATTTGAAATCATGATTGCAATCTAAACTGATGAATGTATAAGAACCCTAGATTGCCTACTCTAATCTAACTTTTTAATTTACCTTTGTAGGAAGAAGTTCTATACTATTTGCAGAGAGGAAATCTACTTATTGCAAGAAGTTACTTCACACTTTTATTTCTTGGAAACAAGATTTTAACCTAATGCAGAAAAAGGGAAAGCAGTTCTCCAACAATGTTCAGCAATCGACTTATAATTCTCATGAGATAAGTTTATGCGCATCTAACAAGAAGGAACTAAACTATAACAACAGTTGTATTCTAGAAATGTCTAATAGTTAAATCATTCGCATTTAAAACAACTAATCTAGAATTCAAAACAGATGGGAATCGGTGAGGAAGGTGGGCCCTTTCCTTCTCACTGAATCTGCTCAAAGAAATAGGTTACAGTCTGCTAAAGGAATTCAATCCACTATTTCATTCAATTGCCAAAAATGTTTGTGTACAATAAGTGTTACTTTTCTTTCTCTAGTAAAAAAAAGCTCCCTTCATTACCAAATCTCTATTATTTAAAGTCAGAGTCATTCAGTAGAACATAATCAGAACAGTCTTGAGAATCCTTGATTCTCAAGCTGTTCGTTTGATATCATTAATACAAAATCTAGAATTCTCATTGATCAACATCGTGAGCCAGCATATATCATCAGTAGGTGTTGCAGTAGTCATATAACAACAGGACTGGTGGCATCTGTTGTAACAACTTCCAGGATTGACGGGCTTCTGTTGCAGTAGTTGTGTAATAGCTTCCAAGATTGGCGCATAGCTATAACAACAATGGGTTTCTCAAAGTGGGTTGTTCTAAGAATTTTGATCATTAGTTAAATCATTTCATGGGTAAAATATGTGAACGTTACCAATCAAACATGCTAAGTAAATGAAAATATAAAAGCGAGATGAATAGTTCATACCTTGGGAAAAAGGGTCTTAGTACTCATTATAATAGTCATTTAGCTTAGGAATGAGAAGGTTGAATGGGAAAAAGATGTAGTGAAAAAGGGACATTTTTGGGTCCTAACATGCCCCCCAACTGAAGACATTGCATGTCCTCATGAAAAACACATTCAAACCTTAATTTGTAGCTGAAGTAGATAATTGTCTCCTCTAGTGAAAATTTGCTAAGAGAAATTGATAAGTGTCGGTATTGAAAATTGTTGTGCCCACGATCTATCTGAGTTTCTTTATCTTTGAGAACAGAATCAGTTTGAGTTGCTCGAGTAACAACTCGTGAAGGAAACATAGGTTCTTGTTTGCAAGCTTCTGGTATACCAACAGTTGTTTTATGACGTTGAGATCTCCTCTGTTTTACTGATTTTTGTGTAGCAGTAAGTTCATGTTCAGTCTTGACTGAGAAAGTTGCTGGTCCTTTAGCGAATAGAACTTTGACTACCTCATATCCTGCCTCAAAGTAAATGTTTCCACACTCAAAGCACATGACTTCTTTGTTTCTGTCCATAACAACTCTTGTTAGTGCTAGGATGTCCAAGGTTATCCCTTCTGGATTCTTCTGTCAAGCAGCCTCCACCTCTTGTTTCAGGGTATTTAACTCTTCTTTGAGGTTATCATTCACTATTATTAGTGCAGGGATTCTGGAATTTTTTGTATTCTTGATATTTCTCTCTATTTGGGCAAACAATTGGGCAAGTGGCACATCCTTAGCATGTTGTGTAGCTAATTCTTGTGTAACAGTTGTGTCTATCAGGACTGGTTCTTGTGGAACTGTCTTGACATGGACAGTTGGTTCTTGTATTACTATCTCTGGTGGGACAATCCTCTGTGGATAAGTTGTTTTTGGTGTAACGGTATCGACCTAGACAATTGGTTCTTGTGTAACAATGGTATATGTCATGACTAGGTCTTGTGGAACAGTTGCCACTTGGAAAGTTAGTTTGTGTAGAACCATCCATGCATCAACCATAGAGGATAGTGGATGAAGAATAGGAATATCCTGTTCCACATAATTCCATCCAATTGCATCTTTGGCAGACCTGGTGGACCTGGTTCTTCTCCTGGGTAAAATAGAAACGAAAGCAAGGGTTTTCTTCTTCGTTGTTGGAGGAGGAACAGGGCATTCTTCCTCAACCACACAAGGAGGATATTCTGGTATACTGGGGTCTGCGATGATCTAGACATCGTTAATGGACATGTGATGCGTAGAATCATCAGGTAGAGCCGATGATTCTGCTGCGATTTGAGTACCTTCATTCTGAAAGGAGAGAATAGTTTCCTGAAGTTCTGTGAATAAAGTAAAACCTGGTATTCGTACCTTTGTAGAATTCTCTGTCATAGTAGCCATAGGGATCTGATTTGTTGTTGATCCAATTTGGTCAAGGGCTCTATGAGGTTTTCCCTTGAATGGACATTTTCTTTTCTAAGAAAATGCACTAGTAATGATAGTAGGCGCTTGATCGGTTGTTGCAGCAATAGGAGGGTTCTGTGTGAATGTCGATGCAACAACAGAGGAGGTAAGTGAACTTGATGTTACAGTGGACCATGCTAACCTTGCTCTCTTTTTAGGTAATGCAGATATAGGAACAGGGGTGTTCTTTTCAAAGACAATGGGTAGTTTGTCAATGATAGGTGTCGCAATGGACCGTGCTGACCTTGTTCTCTTTATTGGTGATCCAGAGATAGGAGAAGGGGTTTTCTTTTTAGAGATAGGCGGTAGGTTTTCAATGATAGGTGTTGCAACCAAATGTTGTGACGCATATCTTGGTCGAGTGTTTGGTTGTTCATATGTTTGTTCAATCATAGCTACAGGCTGTTGCAATGCAATTTCGTCGAGGCTTGTCTGGATGGTGCCAGGATGGCTTTGGGTTATGTGGTTTCTTTTCTGAGTCGTCTTATGGGAAGTGACAGTAGGGGTTTGGATTGTTGTTTCATCTGAGAGTAGAGGCTTAGGAAGAGGTCCATCGGTTGTGTTTTCAAGGACTGGTGCAATCATATCTATATGTACATAATGTGGTTGGTCTACTACAACAAGTAATGGGTTATTGGAAATTCCCATACCTCTGCGAATTAATAGGTCGATGAGTCTATGATTAGAAATGCAGTTATTGGGGTTCTTGGATTCTTTTACAAAATGAGCCATGTTATGCAATGAACGAAGGAGAAAATAAGGAATGTTTATGAATTTCTGATGTCGCAGATGTGATAATAAGATGAAATCAGAAAAATAAACAACTTGGTATCGGCCTTCGCAGGTAATTTACCTTTTAAGAAATTATGTGACTTTCCCCCATGGATTTGGTAAGGAATTGACATCTACACCTCTGCCTTTAGTCTAAACTTGCTCAGTGTTGATGAGGAAACCCTTCTGTGCATCTGGAAGATGTGTTTTTCTGTTAAACCATCAGTCTCCTGCTATTGGAAACCCTATTATAGTAGCAATGCTTTCTTCTGACACTAGAATGCTTACCCCTTTCACCATTGAATACCCTTCGGTAATATTTTGACTAAACTCCAATACCTCGTCCTCATTAAACCCCTTCAACTTTTTAAAATACGATATCCAGATGGCTTGGAGAAATATTTGGTAGGCCTCTGGGTGTAGCAACAAACTATCCAAAGTTGCGGGTTCATATCTCACAACGGATCCTCCCATGATGTTGCATGAGAGTTTAACAGGCACGTAGGAGGAGAAACTATCACCTAAATCAGAGACGCAACAAGCTCAAACGTGGTTTGCAGAAAGAATACGGTGTCTCAGTAAAAAGAAGTGTGGGTGGAAAGGTGGTGGAGGTGTGTATAAAATTCTGTATGGATGGCTAGATTTATGTTCCCCCCCCCCATCTAAGTGGATTGGCTCCAGGTGCATCGATTTATGACAACTGGTTAGTAAATAGGAAACTATGCTTTTATATCTTCATTACTTTAACACATAGGATTAATCATGTACCTCATATCTTACCACACATAACGATCTGTCGGAGTAACCACACTATCCAACCGCCATTTGAGTTGCACGAAATAGATGACATGATGAAGGATCACGAGAGAAATGACAGCTGGAGCAAAAACGGAGTCCTTACTATAGTTAGCCAACTAGAAATTGTCGGATGTGAAGTCAAGTCATTATGAAGCAGCACTTTTGGATAGAGAGCATCAGTATTGTTTAATCAATGGTGTTGTGGCATGGAAATATTGGAGGGCAGGAGCAACAACATCGAAAAAAATGTTAAAAAGAAAGAGTGAAGTGGCAAGAAATAATAACAATAATTAGTGTATCAGCAGGTTCTTCGGCAAAAATGGCGAAGGTAGGTGTAACAGCATGGAAATTGGCCAATTTATCGGAAGAAGGTGTAACAGCATGGAAATCGGCCAATTTAGCGAAAAAGGGGTGTAACAGTATAGAAATCGGCTGAACGCCACATTACTTAGTTTCTAGGAAGTTTTTCAACCTCCATGAACTAATCGTTTGACTCATTTTGTGCTACTCAACCTTGTTGTTCATCAATCCACCTGCACACACATAACCGCCTAATACCTTTCAAAGCTTTATTAGTATAGTAAATAAAATATAGAAATTTCAACTAAAACAAAGAAATGAAAATTTTTTTGAGGTTATTTATATACAAGGTCTGAGAAAAAGAAGTCCTAAAGTTCAAAAGGGGAACTAGCAAGCTCCTTTCTATTTAAGAATTGATAACCTGTATCAACTGTACATCTAGTTTTGAATTCTGCCTTGGACAATGGACATTGATATAGACGCAAGCGATGACCATTTGCATGTAACTGTGTATTGGATCCATCAATAGTAATCAACCGGAATGTCCCATTGGGAAAAATAGTGTCTACCTCGTAAAGCCCTAGCCATCGTGTACACAACTTACCTTGAAATTCGTTAAAGCATGAACCATACAATAGAGCCCAATCTCCTTTCTAGAATAATTTCTTTTTGATGACTCTGTCATGTCATTTTGTTTTTTGTTGTTGAATCACTGTGGTTTGATGGATGGCGTCCAAACACTTTTCATCAAGCTCATTGAGCTGCTACAGTCTAGCTTTCTGTGCCATAGTCAAGTCGAGGTTGACTACTGATGCACTTCTTAAGGTTTTGATTTTGAATTCAATGGGGAAAACAGGATTTTTTCCATATACCAGCTCGTAAGGAGAAAAACCAGTTGTGCTCCTCCAAGTAGTTCGGTAAGACCATAGAGCTTCATTCAATCTGTCAGAACAATCCCTATGATTTTCATTCACTGTTTTAGTAAGAATGGCTTCGATAACTTTGTTGGTGCTTTCCACCTGGCCATTGCCTTGTGGATGGTATGGAGAAGCTATTCTCTGTAAAACATGATATTTACTGAGTAGAGCTTCAAATTTATATGATGTGAAAGGGGGTCCTCCATCAGTGACCAATTCTCCAGGAATGCCAAACCTAATAAATATATCTTCAAACAAGAATGCTAAGACAACTTCTTTTGAGGCTCTGATAAGTGCTTTTTCCTCCAGCCACTTGGTCATGCAATTTGTACAGATCAATATATAGACTTTCTGATTGGAAGGTGGGTGAATGGGTCCTACAAAATCCATGGCCCATCTCTCAAAAGGCTCTAACACTACCTGAGACTAGAGAGGCATCTCATCCCTATGAATTGGTTGACCCATGCGTTGGCAACTGCCACAAGCTTGGACGTGCTTCTTGGCATCTTGAAATATGTTGGGCCAAAAATAACCCATACTTAAAATTTTATGCCCGGTCCTTTTATCAGCAAAATGACCCCCACAAGGGCCATCATGGCAAGCTTTCAATAGATCATAAACTTCATCATCCCTCACACATCTCCTGATTTCTTGGTCCAGGCCTATGTAGAATAGGTATCCTCCTATCCAACTATACCTAGCACTCTTTTGAATAATCTTCTTTCTTTCTCGAGGAGATAGATGTGGAGGTACCTTCCTTGCAACCAAATAATTAGCAATGTCTACATACCAAGGTGAGTGAGCAGATACTGCAAACAAATGTTCATCAGAAAAGGAATCATATATAGGTGAATTATCATCATTTATATGTAATCTTGAGAGAAAATCAACAACCACATTTTCTTTCCCTGGTCTATCCACTATAGTGATGTCAAATTCTTATAGTAGTAACAACCATCTTGTCACTCGGGCATTAGTAATAGGTTTATTCATTAGATATTTAATGGTTGTATGATCAATATGAATAAATGTGGGATAACCAGTTATATAATGCCTGAATTTATTGATTTCATAAACTACTGCCAAGAATTCTCTTTCAGTAACTGTGTAATTTAACTCAACAGGAGCCATGTTCTTGCTGATATAGTAGATAGCATAGGGTTCTTTGTCCTCCTATTTCCCTAGTACTACACCAATTGCAGTTTCTGATGTATCTGAAGAAATGTGAAAAGGCAGAGCCCAATTGGGCCCTCTCAAGATGGGAGCTGTGGACAATTTCTGTTTAAGATCTGTAAAAGACAATTCATAGTTGTCAGTCCAATGAAAGTCAACATATTTTGTTAGTAGAAAAAACAATGGAGAGGCAAGTTTAGAGAAATTTTTAATGAATCTACTGTAATACCCGGTGTGCCCTAAAAAACTTCTTACCTCATTTTGAGTTGATGGCGTTGGAATGTCCAAAATTACCTAGATTTTGGCTGGATCTACCTGAATCCCTGCATAAGAGATGAAGTGTCCCAGCACTACCCCTTCACGCATCATCATATGGCACTTTTCTGTACTTAAAGAAAGATGAGGTTGTCTACATATTTTGAGCACTTTTTCCAAATTAGACAAAGCTTCTTCAAAATCAGTACCATAAGGTGTAAAGTCATCCATGAATATTTCCATACAGTCATTCACCATATCAGAGAAAATACCAATCATGGCTCTCTGGAAAGTGGTTGGTGCATTACACAAGACAAATGGGAGAACCTTGTAGGAAAATGTACCCCAAGGGTTGGTAAAGGTGGTCTTATATTGGTCTTGTGGGGCAATTTGTATCTAGTTATAGCCACTGAATCCATCTAGGAAAGAATTTTTTTTTTCTGGCTAGGTTGTCTAAAACCTGATCAATAAATGGTAGAGAGAAATGATCCTTCTACATGGCCTTATTCAGGTCTCTTTAGTCCACACACACTCTCCACTTACCATTATTTTTAGGCACAATAACCAACGGTGATACCCACTCGTTGTCTGATATAGGATAGATGAATCTGGTGTTGAGAAGTTTCTGAAGTTCTTCCTTAACAATTTCTTTAAGGTTTGGGTTCATCCTCCTTTGCGGTTAGCAAATGGGTCGGCATTATTCTTTGATGTATATATGGTGGGTGAATAGTTCATATGGAATGCCTTCCATATCTATGTAATCCCAGACAAATTCTTCTTTATGTATAGTCAGTAATTTCAGCAATCGGCGAGTTTCAGCAGTGGAGAGATTAGGATTGATGTTCAAGGTTTTTCTAGGTTCAACTTCCACAGCGACGCTCTTAGAATTGACTCTAGGAAATAATTCAGTTTTTTTTGTTTCATCATCTGTTGCTATAGCGGCTGTTGTTATAGCTGAATCAATTTGATTGTCAGTGGTTTCTGAGAACATTTCCGAGTTCATTTCTTCCTAGGCAATAGGGTCAAAGACTCTGATCAATCGGTGGTGCGTGTTCTGTGTAATAGCATAGGGGTCACAAATAAAGAATTTGATTAACTCATCCTCCGTCTCATCTTTGAAACTCAGGGCCTTTCCTATAGTTATCACAGGCATAGCACTTCCATCCTCAGTGTCCATCCATAGAGAATTCTCAGGTTTCTTGCACTGGGTGTAGCGTGAGGATACAGGGTAATTTTTTTTGTGTCATAACCATCAGAGATGGTCATGGGACCAGATCTGCAACCAATGAAAGCATCATCTGTAGCTAACCATGGTCATCCCAGAATTAGAGGATGGCCTCCCAGACAGGATTTGGGTTGCAAAATGACAAAATCAGTAGGATACTCCCATGAGTCCACTGAAATGACTAAATCATCGATTACTCCTTCTGGTCTGATGGTAGAGGGATCAACTAATTCTAGAACAGTAGGAGTAGGTTGGATTTGTGTTCTGAGTTGCAGAAACTGCGTAGTTTCTATTAGCATGATGTTAATTGTTTCCCCTAAGTCAACTAGTACATGTGGAATAGATTTCTATCCAATTTTAACAGTTATTGTAGGGTTTCCTGGGTCACCATATTTAATAGGTGGAGTTTTTCCTAACATCATCTTAGACAAATCCCCAACTGCATGCACTGTGAGGGGATCTTTAGGTTTTCGTCCAGGTTTTCTGATATATAGGTCCCTCACAGTCTTGGCATAAATAGGGACATCCCTTATCGCTTGCAGTAGTGGAATATTAACGTGTAGATTTTGCAATTCTCCTAGGAGATTGAAAGATGGTAATTCCATAGGCTTGGTAATTTTCAGTCTTTGAGGGAATGGTGGGTCTGTTGATTCTATAATAGGTTGGTCAATTTATTTTGTATCAGCAGATGGTCTCTCCCCTAATTCCTTATCTAATTCTGAAGATGGAGCATCTTCAATTATTGGTTCAACTATTCTCCCAGATCTTAACTTTATTTCATCACAAGGCATAGGAGTAATAGATAAGGCTGGAACATTATGTATGTCTATGTTCTGAACAGACTTATTATTTGGGTTTGGGTTAGGTTGCATAGGCATATGAGGTCGTAAGGGAGGATTGTTTGGTGAGGCATTGGGAGGAAATTGCAGCTGTTATTGTTGGTACGAGGGTTGGAACTGTTGTTGATAGGGGTTCAGTGGGTGATGCCTTTGATAACTGAGTTGTTGTTGAGGGCCTCTCCCATATGGGTTCCATTGCCCATAGTGATTCTGTTTTTGGGGCATAGGTAGCCATGCATTGGGGTCCTAATAAGAGGGTGGCATTTGATTTGGAGGGGGGGCATTCGTCTGACCATATGGTAGCTGATTGTTCCAATAATTAAATGCTGGAGGAGAGAATTGAGAGTTCATACCTTGACCTCTTGGTTGCCATTGTCTTCTTTGTGTTATTAGATAGACAACCTCTGCTTCCGCATTAGTTTCCTTCATTGATGCTTTTACACCTGGTAGAGAGGGACATTGGTCAGTGGCATGGTCTAATTCACAAATAAGGCATACATGGACACTATTCAGTGGGCACTTCCTTGGTGGATGTTTCTTTATGCAATTCTGACAGAAAATGCACAATGCTTGCTCTGATTCTTCTTGTTTCTGTTTGACCTACAAAGTATCCATTTCTGAGGCAAAAGAGTTATTCATCTATGTTCTGAAATTTTCTAACAAATTACCTATTTCTTCTCTTGTTGCTCCTTTATTGGCTAATCTTTGTACCCTTGAAAAAGTGGTATCCTTGGTAGCTAACTTATTCCTTATAGATCCTTGAGAACATATTTTGCAGAAATCTACAATGTCCTCATAGGATTCCTTAGATATATCTCCCTTGCCAAGCATATTCAGCATATCTAAACAATCTTCTGTAACTCCTTTTAGCAAGATGGTTTTCAGAATGTCCTTACTCACATCCAGATGTCCAGACCTTTGTAGATTATATTGGAGTCACTCCACAAAGTCTTCAAGGGTCTCATCCTCCTTCTGTGACATCTTGAATAGTTCCTCTCTTCGTTCCCTTGTTCGATAGTAGTCTTGGTATTTTTTGAAGAAAAGTTGCCTCATTTGTACCCATGTTGAAATGCTTTCTCCTCCAAGGCTCATGAACCATCTTAACGCATTACCGTTTAATGTAGCTAGAAATAGTTTAAGGTTCTATGCAGTGGTAGTGTAGTCATAGCTTCTACACAAAATGTCAAATTCAAACATAAACTCATCCAGATCTTCAATAGATAATCCATGAAAATTTGGGAGATATGAGAGAGGTATGTTTTTCATAGGAGCCATCCCTCGTGTGGGAACATTAGAAATAGGAAAAACTAGGGTAGAGATAGTATTTTCAATGTTTACCTGGTCCTCGTTGTTCTGTGGATTCTCTTGGTAGAGCTCTTCTACATTAGCCCCTTGATTCTTCATATGTGCTCTTTCTCTCCAAACAACATCCCACTCTTCTTTAGTGACTATCTGATCGTTGATCTGATAAACAACTTCTTCTAGATTTTTCCTGTTCCAGGGTATACTTCCTTGATCTTCAATGTTCTCCAGTGTTTCTTGTTGATTTGTTGGTGACAAATCTTCAGCTTCGACTTCATATTTAGCTTCAGCCCTTGATGAGAATGATGTTTCGAGAAGGGGTATTTCTGTTGTCCATGGATCATGTCTTCTTGGAGGATTTGCAGGGAGAAAAATAGATCCTGAAGAAGAATCTGCTCTGGCTATAATCTCATCAACAATGGCTTGTCTCCCTAGTATGTTAGGATTTCTTCCTCTACGTCCTCTGGTACCTGTAAGGTTAGTATTTTGGGGGATTCAATCTCGGGTTTCATGATACATGTAGACTATTCATTCCTAATAAAGAAAACTAACGTTCTTACCAAAATCTATAATTATCTTCCCCGGCAACGACGCCAAAATGTTGGGCACTTTAATTGCCTAATTGAATAGAAAATCAAAGTGTTCAATATAAATTGTCAACCCAGGGAAGTCTGTTATTTCAAGATAATTGTGCACAGTCTATGCTATATTATGAAAGCATCTCTAATGTAATTGTAGTAGGGAAGTTTAAAAAAAAAAAAAGCATTATCACTAACACAATTTTGTTGATACAGCTGGAGTTCTACAGATTTGAAATCATAATTGCAATCTAAACTGATGAATGTATAAGAACCTTGGATTGCCTACTTTAATCTAACTTTCTAATTTGCTTTTGCAGGAAGAAGTTATATACTATTTGCAGAAAGGAAATTTACTTATTGCAAGAAGGTACTTCACACTTTTATTTCTTGGAAACAAGATTTTAACCTAATGCAAAAAAAGGGAAAGCAGTTCTCCAACAATGTTCAGCAATCGACTTTTAATTCTCATGAGACAAGTTTATGCGCATCTAACAAGAAGGAACTAAACTGTAACAGCAGTTGTATTCTAGAAATGTCTAACAGTTAAATCATTCGCATTTAAAACAACTAATCTAGAATTCAAAACGGAGGGGAATCAGTGAGGAAGGAGGGCCCTTTCCTTCTCACTGAATCCACTCAAAGAAATAGGTTACATTCTGCTAAAGGAATGCAATCTTCTCT
>JASDQU010373600.1:91776-120180 GCA_032191745.1 Picea mariana
TCTCTACATAACTGTGTTTCCTTTTTGGTATTCAGACTTGTTGTAATGTGAAAAATCTTTCTCCCAACTCTATTTTATCTCCTTAATTGGTTAGTAAATCAATTGTAGGTAAAAGATATTCCAGCCAGTTGTTTCTTTTCGATAATATATCATGTTGTGAGAACACAATATAATTGAATAATTTTTTCTGGAAAAAAAATTTCAATTGCTTACAGAAGTGTATGATATTCCTGGAACTTTCTACATATATATTATTTGCAAAACATATTGATAAACATTGGAAAACAATCACGAGGAAAAAAGGTTTTCTCATATAAAAACATATTGTAGTATATGTCTTATATAAAAACATATTGTAGTCTATACGATTGCAACTTCAAAATTTTGTTTGCAGAATTGTACGTTATTCCTGTAACTTTCTACATATATATTATTTGCAAAACATATCAATAAACTCTGGAAAACAATCACGACGAAAAGTAGGTTTTCTCATATAAAAACCCAAATAGTACGTATCTACACTCACAGACGGAGAGCATGCACTCAGAGACAGAAATCATGTGTCAGACACGGAGAGCATGTGTCAGAAATCATGAAACATTATGATGGTACAAAGCATACACTCAGAGACATAAATCATGCTTGTAACGTAGACACGGAGAGCATGTGTCAGAAACATTATGACGGTACAAAGGATACAAAGGAAACATTTGAAACAGTATTATAATGAATGGGGAGAGATTGCATATTGTTCTTCCGGACTATTAGTCTATTCGGGATTAGATAATCATTAATGAAATTGTATTTTTTATATGGTTTTTGAGACTATTAACTTATTATATTCATTAATGAAATTGTATTGTGATTTTTTATTATTTTTTATTAATGAAGAATATAAAAATAGGGTCCACAGATCCTACGGGCCCTCTTTTCTTACAGATCTGGATAGTCCGAGTCCTCCTGAAAGCTGACACCTCCCCTACAACTATCACTTCAAAGGAAACTCTAGAGTAAAGGCTAAGTGTCAGAGTGGGATTTGATAAAACGACACCTCAAAACCCTAAAGTGTTTTTTACGGAAGAAAAGACAACTAGGAAAAAGGGTTTGAAGCCGTTTAAGGCCTTTCCACTCCCTTCGAAAACTCAGAGTTCTTTGAATAAACCTGTCTCTGCGGCTAATTCGAAGAGGAAAAACAAAGCATTGAAGGCTCGACAGTCCCGGCCCTCGTACGTCCTCGGCAAAGATGTAGCCTTGTATAGAATGTCGAGTTTGGCTACAAAAGCAATGGTGGGCAAGTTTTATTATATCAAAATGACTAAATCCAGGCTGAAGAAATGGATTTCTACTGAATGGAAGCAAGTCCTGGGGTACTGTCCTCGCTTCAGTTTACTGTCTAATTTCTGGATCATCTTCCACTTCCTATCGGAGGAAGGTCTGAACAAATTTTCAGAGAAGACCTGGGTTATTGATAGGGGAGTTCTCATGATGAAAAAAAGGGAGCCAGGCCCTCACACTGAAGGGTTTAGTAAACGGTGTCTCTGGATGCTCCTGCCTGACCTTTCCATTGAATACTTGGATCTTGAGGTGCTGAGAGGTTTGGGGGATTCTGTTGGCAGATTTGTGTATTTTGATGAGAGGGACCTAAGATGGAACAATAAGCGAATGGCTTGGGTTTTGGTGGAGGTCGATCTGGATTTGGGTGTTCGTGAAGATATTGAGATATTCACATAAAAGGGATCGATTCTCCAATCCATAGACTTTTGGCAAGAACCTTTTCGTTGTCATTTGTGTATGTGCACGGGTCATATTAAAGATGATTGCCCTTTACCTTCTAGAGATAGTCGGTCTTTGGAGATTGAAGAAGAATCTCCTTTTGGGAGTGCCTCACAAAAGGTTCAGAGTGTTCTGCCACAGTCTTGCCAATCTTTGGAGCTAGAATCTTTCATTGGTAAGTTAAAGACCTTCTTTCCCACCTTCTTCTTTTACTTACTAAGGAAGACATTTCTTTACTAAGCTCTCATGAGGAGTGGCTTGTAGGCATTTTTGAAGGTTTTTGGGATATTGTATTAGAGAAATTCAAGGCTAAGTTTCCTCCTATTTCCTCTCATCGCCCTTCCAAGATCTCCACTTCGTTGACAGATCCCTTGGATTCCACAGTACCTCTTGTTTCTCCTTTGGAAGATGTTGTGTCCCTTAACCAGCACACTTACTCCCCTTCTGTCCCTGAAAAGGCCTTGCCTTCCCCCTTTCCTCCGAACATAGTTGTACTCCCGGTTCAATCTGATCCCTCCTATAAGGAATCTCTGACTAAGGTCCCTCTTCAGACCTTCAATTCACTTTCAAGTAGCACAAGTACATTGGATAGATCCAATGTCATTATTCGGAAAAACCCTAAGAAGTTTCCTCTTGTTAAAAGGGAAAAGGAGTTGGGGGTTTTTGAAGGAGGGTTGTTAACCTCCCCCGTCCTGACTTCTCTTATCCCTTCCCTTGTTTCCTCACTTTTTGGGTCCCTTAGAGAAACTAGCCCTTCTAAGAAGGTTCCTTAATGATAATCCTTTCCCTTAACATAAGAGGGCTCGAGGGTGCCTCCAAGATGTTAGCCCTTAAGAAGTTGCTCTTTTCAGTCAAACCTGATATAGTGTTCTTACAAATAACAATGGTGGACCATCTTCGAGCCATAGATTTTGTTCATAAAGTTTTCCCTTCGTGGAATTGTGTTGCGACTAATTCCTCGGGCTTATCGAGGGGCCTTTTATCTGGGTGGAACCTTAGTGTGGGTTGCCTTGAAGATTTTAGTTCTATTTTGGGGATTTTTTGGAAGGAAGGATTACACATCTCCCTATCTCGGTGAAGATGTTGAATTGTTATGGCCCTTAGAAGGACAGGGCTCTTTTTTGGCAGCGGTCCAAAGAGTCGGTATGTCTTGCTGATGATTCTGTCATTATCGGGGGGGGATCTGAACTTAACTTTATCTGTTGAGGAGATTTGGGGGGAAAGGGCGATAGTTGATCCTTTAGCTGATTTCTTTTCAGTTTTTTTGCTTCTGCAGACTTAGTGGATATTTTTCCCAGTCCACTGAGTCCCACTTGGAGGAATGGGTGACAGGACCCATATGGAATCTCCAAAAGGCTAGATAGATTTCTACTCAACAGTCGTTTGTTGGGCGATGAATTCCGAAGTAGATCGTGGGTCATCAATTCCATTATTTCAGATCATAATCCAGTGTGTTTACAGTTGGAGGCCTCTAGTGAAGTCACACATTTCCCTTTTAAGTTTAATCATGCCTAGTTAAAGGAGGAAGACTTTATCTATCTAATCAAATCATTTTGGAAAAATTTTAGAGGTTTTAATGAGATGTCAGCTTCAAAATTCCTTGTTACGAAACTTAAGTTTCTGAAGAAGGCGGTAATACAGTGGCAGAAGGACAAAGCTTCAAATATAAGGACATAATTAGATTATGTAGTTAATCAAATTCAGAGCATTTTTTTATCCTATCCTACACAAATTTTTTCACAAGACACCAAGAATCTTCTTTTTAAGCTCGAAAAAAGAAAAGCATAAATTTTATTGATTGAAGAACTAGGAACAACCTCTCTAGCTCCCTTCTAGGAATCCTTGTGGTTTCTTGGCCCCCGAGCCCAAAATTCTCAGCATCAACAGTGCCCTGTGAGAGCTTCCCAAAAAACCATTCCTCTCATTTCCTCCTCCTCCTCTCTCTTTTAGAAATTCAGAAATCCTCAAACAGAAATAAGATCACTCTTCCAAGTCCTTCCCTTTCTCCCTTATCCTCCTCTCTCAAATCCCCCTCATTAATTCCCAACAACCTTGTCCCCCCATTAATTCCCAACTTCATACCCCCATTAATTCCCCAAGAACCTTATCCCCCTATTAATTACTTCACCCACCTTTTAATAATAAAATAATAAAAAAATCATTAATATATTTTAATAATTAATTAAATTTAAATTAAAAACTAAAATTGGAAAGGCATACACTAAGTCATTGTGGTAAAAAAGGCATTAGTTAGTCCTCTTATCTGAGAGGATATGTAATGATCCCAAGACAATTTTTTTTCTTGGAATCACTAACTACCACTAATTTGTTCATGTGCGGGTGTTATTGAGTTATTAAATGCAATTATAACAGATTCATCCAACACATGAAGATCATAACACATTCAAGATATAAAGAATAAGCATAAATATGACCTTTATTATAGAATTAGGAATCAGATACAATAGAATGAGCAGATCTGGAATAATCTTCAGGTGGCTCCAATGCAAGACAACTATGAGTTGATACAAAATGATCCTGCTGATACAATAAGCCTCCCAAAGGCTGAATACGATATGTAGACCAATACATGCAGAAATGAATGCCAAAGCCCCTCAGCTAGAAAGTGCCACGCTCCACTAGAAGGCTGAAACCCTCAATAAATCGGCCCAACTAAAGGAAGGCTCCAAACGAGTCTAAACTCGGCCAGATGATAGATCGGGATGATAGGATCACCCTCCTGAAGTCTCAAGCTCAACGTCCAAGGCAAACCCCTCCAAACTCTGAATCTTCTGTTGAAGTTGCGCCCTCCTAGATGATTGATACCCTTGGTGATTCGACCCTGATGAGAAAAGCCTCCAAATGCTCTGAAACTCTCCCGAAATGTAGATTAGGCTAAGAGAACCCTGTGGGTGAAGTTTCAGACCCAGATCTCAAGCGGATCTCTCTAGATCTGAGAAATAAAAAATGGTGGGATGTCCTCCTTTCTTCCAAATCGTCCCAGTCTGAATCTAAATGTCTGATGGTGATAACTCTCTGGAAAAGCACTCAAAATGATGGCGGAGTACCTGCAAGTAAAACCCAACTGACAAAATGCCCAGCGCTCCTCATGATTGGCTAGATCGAACCCTTCTCTTCAAAATGGTGAGCCCTTGTTGAAACTCCTCAAAACAGTGTAGCCATGTTATCTTCAGAAGAACTAGGAAGAGATATGTTGAGAATAGAATGGTGTGGAGGAATATTTCATCCCCGAGACCAAGTTGTGGAACAAGGTGAGTGGATATTTCACCACTGAGTTGTTCACAAGGGTTTGTACAGAAAACCCCCAAACTGAATGCTCAAGAGCAATAACAAGCAATATGCCAAATCTCGAATGCCTAATAGGTGCGCCCTTGCCTCTTACTTATACTTTTCCTTCTAATCCTCTGTTGAGTTAAGTTAACTCTCAGGGTTAACTTCTATTCTTCTGTTGAGTTATCTTTCCCTCCTTTTATCCTTTCCCTTTCTCAAGTCAACTTAAAAATATAACTTTAATCTAGTTGACCTCCCCCTTCAGTGTGAGACTATGACCTAGTGGGGTGCCCAGGCCATTGAGTCTCCTCATCACCTCCCTAAGAGGTGTGGGAACTTACAGTCTCCCCTGCTTGAAATTTGTTGTCCTCAAGAAATTCCAAACCTGCATCTTGTACTCGTATGTTCACTCTCCCAAGTGGTATCCTCAATGGGCAAGTCTTTCCACCTGATCAAATACTCTTTGATGCTTCTCTTCCGGAGCTTCTTTTCTCAAACTTCCAATATCTCTTCCGGAATCAACACCAGTTGACCTTCTTCATCCATGGGAGGTAGTATCTCAATGGGGCGGATGTGTTGGTCGATGGCCTTCTTCAGGCAGGATACATGGAAGACATTGTGTATCCGACTGCCTGGTGGAAGCTCTAACTCATAAGCGACGACCCTTATCTTTCTACTGATCTTGCAGGGCCCAAAGAAACATGGTTGTAGGTTTTTTGCTCCACTTCTTTTAATTGAGGCCTGCCGATAAGGTTGGAGCCTCAAATAAACCAAGTCACCCACTTCAAAAGTGCGCTCCATTCTGTGTTTGTCTGACTGGACCTTTTGTTGATTCTGTGCCCTCTGTAAATGATCCTTCAACTCCTAGAGAATGTCCTCGCTCTGTTGTACCCAATCCTACACCATGGGTGCCCTTCTGTCCCCAAAGGAAATCTCCACAAAGGAAAGGGGATCATAGCTATATAAATCTCTGAATGGTGTCATGCATATGGATACATGATGGGTGGTGTTGTAGCAATATTCTCCCAAGTGCAACCATCTGACCCATGCTTTTTGTTGTCCTGCTACGTAATTTCTGAGGTAGCCTTCCACCCATTTGTTGACTATTTCAGTCTGACCGTTCATCTGAGGGTGATAGCTAGTACTAGGAGTCAATGTCGTACCCACTAATCTGAACAACTCCTACAAAAACGTACTCATGAATATGTTGTCCCTATCACTGATAATGGTCTTGGGTAGACCATGTAGTCTGAACACCTCTCTGAAAAATAATTCGGCCACCTGTGTTGTGCTGAAGTTTGTGGCTATGGAAAAGAAGTGTGCAAACTTTGTCAACATGTCTACCACCATGAAAATGCAATCCTTCCCCTGTGTTCTGGGCAACACGGTGATAAAATCCATGGATATACTTTCCCACTTGTGCTCTGGAATGGGTAGGGGCTGCAACAGTCCTGCAGGGTGTGTGTGCTCATTCTTGTTTTCTTGGCATGTAGTGCACTCTTTGAAATGCTTAATCACATCCTCCTTGAGGCCTTTCCATGCAAACCTCTCTCTCACCTACCTGTATGGCTTACTAATGCCCTGATGTCCTGCTACGGGTGAGTTATGACATGCATGCAAGATCTTAGCTTTGAGAGCTGATCCAGGAACTAAGAAGATTTGGCCTTTGTAATAAATGAGGTCCTTCATGACCCTGAAGTTGTCGTCTTGTATTTGTCCATCCAACAATTGAAAAATGAACTGATCCTTTGCACATTCCACTATCAAGTGATTCCTCCAGTCAACTGACATACCAGACATGGAAAAAATGGATGGCCTCCTGGATAATGCATCAGCTACTGCGTTGTTCTTCCCTTTGATGACTTCAATGTCGAATTCGTAGGCCTATATTTTTCTTACCCATTTTTGTTATCTTTCATTCAAATCCTTCTACTCCAATATATATTTAAGATTGTTATGGTCTGATTTGACCACAAACCTTGCACCTACCAAATATTGCCTGAATTTGGCTAGTGCATGCATGATAGCCAACATTTCTTTGTCGTAAATGCTGTAAAGTAACTCAGGACCCATGAGTTTCCAACTTTCATAGGCAAGGGGGTGGTTATTCTGCATCAACACGGCCCCTATACCTTCCCCTGAGGCATCACACTCCAAGGTGAAGGGTATGCTGAAATCTAGAAGAGCTAGAACTGGGCACGTGCTCATGACTTCTTTCATTCTCTCCATCATGGTTTGGGCCTCGTCATTCCATTTGAAGCACCCCTTTTTGGCTAGGTCAGTCAAGGGTGCACACAATTGAGAGAACCCTTTGACAAATTTCCTGTAGTATGTGCATAGGCCCAGGAATCCCCTCAGTTCTGTGAGTGTCTTCGTAGTAGGCCATTCCCTAATGGTTGTTATTTTCTCCTGGTGTACCTGTACCCCTTTTGCCCCTATGATGTGTCCCAAGTAGACCACCTCTGTCATCTCAAACTCACACTTGGACTCCTTGGCATATAGTGACTGTTCTTCCATGATTGACAAGATTTGGTCCATATGCGAAGGTGTTCCTCCCAGGTCTTGTTGTAAATGAGAAAGTCATCAACGAATACCAACAAGTGTTTCCTCAGTTGTTTGTTGAACACATGGTTCATGTAGGACTGAAATGTGGCTGGGGTATTGGTTAACCCAAAGGGCATTACCAAAAACTCGTAGTGGTCGTAGTGACACCTAAAAGCTATTTTTGAGATGTCATCCTCCCTCATCTTGATTTGATGGTAGCCCGAATGAAGGTCATTTTTTGTGAAATAGATAGCTCCATGCAGCTCATCCAACAACTCATCAATCCTGGGTATGGGGTACTTGTTTTTTATCATTTTTTTATTCAAATCCTGGAAGTCAATGCAAATTCTCATCGTTCCATCCTTCTTCTTTACCAAGACTACTGAAGAAGAAAACTAGCTTGAACTCGCCCTGATGTGTCCCATGTCTAGAAGCTCTTTGATGGCCTTCTCTATCTCGTCTTTATACTTCTTAGGGTGCCTATAGGGTGTGGTGATAAAAGGTTTAGCCCCTACTTCTAGCTCAATGAAGTGCTCAAACCCCCTGTCTAGTGTCACACTTGGAGGAATTGGCCCAAACACCTTATGGTGCCTATCAAGGATTCTTTTAATCTCTGGTGTGTAATGCCCCTTTCCCTTCTCATCCACCTGTGTTGAGATCTTGTATTCTGCTGTGTATATAATTTCTTCCCTTCTGAAGATGGCTTCCATCCTCTTGGCTGTGACCACTTTGGCAGAGTTACCCGTCATGCCTCTAAGCACAACCTTTCATCCTCCTTCCTCTACAAAGGACATTTCCATGGTCTTGTAATTGGTGGTGATGAGTCCTAAAGTGCTGAGCCACTGCACCCCTAGGATGATGTTAGTATCAGGAAGATCCATCACATACACATCATGAATTAACTCATGCCTTCCCAAGGTGAGTTTCATACCTGGTATGTATTTGTCAGAAGGCATAGTACTCTCGCCTGCTACCTCCACTTTGAATCCTTCAAATTCTACTGTAGGTATGTGCCTCCTCTTCAGTAATGTTGCATCAATGAAATTGTGAGAAGCTCCTCCATCAATCATAACCGAGACTCTCTATCCCTGCAAGACCCCTCTCATCCTGAACGTGTTGAACTTGGGTACCCTGCTATTAGATGCCAAGGTAGCCTTCTCTCCAGCTGCACAGTCAAGTTCTGGAACCTCCTCTTCTGTTGTCTCTGCAGTTTTGGCCTCAATGTTTTGTATCTGACCATACTCTTCCTCCTCTTCATTATCCGAGGTAACTTCTATATAGTGAACTTGGCCACATCCCATGCACTTATGTGACAGATTCCATGGTTCTTTGCAAGTGAAGCAGAGTTTATTTCTCCTCAGTTCCCTTCTAGTTTTGTCATCTATCCTACCACAGCCCCTGTTAAACCCTTTTGGGTCATGTCCTCCCTGATTCATTGGAGTCTTTGATCTCTTCCTCCACTGTTAAGAGGTGGTCTGGGTATGAATTTAGGCTTTGCAGCTGGGCCCAAATCCCTCGTCTTCCAAATGGTCTCCTATAGTTTGTTGGGTTTAAAGGCCTTTACCCAACCCTTCAAGGGTTCCATCAACCCTTCTGTGAAAAGCATCATGAGCCTGGTTGGGGACATATCCTATACCATAACTGTGAACCTATGAAATTCATCAATATATACCTCAGCCGTACCTGTTTGCTTGAGTTGAGTGAGCTCCCAGAAATGTAGCTCAGGATCTCCTTGATCAAATCTTTCAATGAGCCTCTGAGTGAATTTTGTATAGGACACAATCTGATTGTGGCCGAGTGTGGTGAGTCTGTGATACCACCAGTCATGGGCCTTGCCATCCAAGTACATAGTGGCAAACTTGATGGCCTCCATTTCCCTCATGGGATTGAGTTGTAAGTAGGTATCCAACTTTTGTACCCAAGATTGTGCTGTCATCTTGGCCATACCATCAAAGTAAGGGATTTCTATCTTCCCTGCTCTACGTTCAAACTCAAAACTGCCCCTGTGGTTCGTCCTAGGTTGATTTCTGAACCTGAGTTGGCAATACTTATCTAGGGACGTCTGTCTTTGGACCCTCATATCCAAACTGTAGTACTCCTTGGTACTTCTTTCTATTTGTTCCACAAAGTCTTCAACCAGTTCCGGTTGCCCTTTCTCATCTGTGAATGTGGGCATGTAAGGTTTGGGGTTAACTCTGCTACCTGAATGTCGGCCAAATTGTTCATCTGTGAATGTAGGTATGTATCGCTTTTGATTGACCCTGCTACCCATTTGACCCCGTGTCGTGTCTCCTTCCAAACTTCCTTCAGATCTGTGGCCTTTCTTCGGATTATACTTGATCTCCTCATGGGTTCCACCAGATCCACCAGCCTCCTTATTCCCATACGTATCAGGGTTCTTCCCTTGATGGGTCACTTGCATCTGAAGTTCATTTAGCTTGGATTGATTCTTGTTCATTATCTGCAAGTTCTCATCAACCCTCTTCAAAGTTTCAGAGAGTTCGGCCTATCCCCTTCTGTTGGTTTCATGGTACTCGCCCAAGTGTTGGACCAATGTGCTTTCCGTGCAGTTGACAAATTGTTGGAACTTGTCAAACTCGACTGCTATGAGAGCCAAGCCTAGAGGCTCGTGGTCATCCCCTGACCCTTCCATTTCTGCCTCTATTTCACTGTTCAGTTTCTTCCTTCGACCCATGAAAATAACACTGTACCTCTGCATGCGTCGATCCTTCCACAGGTTTGGAGAATCGAAGCTCTGATACCACTGTATTGTAATGATCCCAAGCCAATTTTTTTGCATGGAATCACTAACTACCACGGATTTGTTGATGTGCAGGTGTTATTGAGTTATTAAATGCAATTATAACAGATTCATCCAACACATGAAGATCATAACACATTCAAGATATAAAGCGTAAGCATAAATCTGACCTTTATTATAGAATCAGGAATCAAATACAATAGAATGAGAAGATCTGGAATAATCTTCAGATGCCTCCAATGCAAGACAAGTATGAGCTTCTACAAAATGCTCCCGCTGATAAAATAAGCCTCCCAAAGGATGAATAAGATATGAAGACCAATACATGCAGAAATGAATGCCAAAGCCACTCAGTTGGAAATTGCCACGCTCCACTAGAAGGCTGAAACCCTCAATAAATCATCCCAATTGAAGGAAGGCTCCAAACGAGTCCAAACTCAGCCAGATGATAGATCAGGATGATCAAATCACCCTTCTGAAGTCTCAAGCTCAACGTCCAAGGCAAACTCCTCCAAACTCTGAATCTTCTATTGAAGTTGTGCTCTCCTAGATGGCAAAAACCCTTGGCGATTCGGCCCTGATGAGAAAAACCTCCAAATGCTCTGAAACTCTCCCGGAATGTATATCAGGCTAAGAGAACCTTGTGGGTGAAGTTTTAAACCCAGATCTCAAGCGAATCTCTCTAGATCTGAGAAATACAAAATGGTGGGACGTCCTCCTTTCCTTCAAATCGTCCCAGTATGAATCTAAATGTCTGATGGTGATAACTCTCTGGAAAAGAACTCAAAATGATGGTGGAGCACCTGTAAGTAAAACCCAACTGATGAAATGCCCAATGCTCCTCCTGATTGGCTAGATTGAACCCTTCTCTTCCAAATGGTGCACCCTTGCTGCAACTCCTCAAAACAGTATGACCATGTTATCTTCAGAAGCACTAGGAAGAGATATGTTGATAATAGAATGGTGTGGAGGAATCTTTCATCCTCGAGACCAAGCTGTGGAACAAGGTGCGTGGATATTTCAACACTGAGTTGCTCACAAGGGTTTGTACAACAAAACCCCCAAATTGAATGCTCAAGAGCAACAACAAGCAATATGCCAAATCCTGAATGCCTAATAGGTGCGCCCTTGCCTCTTACTTATACTTTTCCTTCTAATCCTCTATTGAGTTAAGTTAACTCCCATGGTTAACTTCTATTCTTCTGTTGAGTTATCTTTCCCTCCTTTTATCCTTTCCGTTTCTCAAGTCAACTTAAAAATATAACTTTAATCTAGTTGACCTCCCCCTTCAGTGTGAGACTGTGACCTAGTGGGGTGCCCAGGCCACTGAGTCTCCTCATCACCTCCCTAAGAGGTGGGGGACATTACAGGATACCCCTATGGTGTGGTTCGATGGTGCAGCACAACACAGTGGAACATTGAGTGATGCAATAAAAACTCTATTTACAAATGGACATTTTGTTGTGGCCCGAGCACCAACACAAGAGAAGAGCTATTGGGTGCCTGGGATACTCTTCACTTGGCCTCCAGACTAAACATCGAACATCATCAATTGATCAGGGGCTCTAGAGTTATCATAGATTGGTTTAACCACAAGGACAAGCTACAAAGTATCACACTCTTGGCCTGGAAGGACAAAATTAGATTACTTCAACGCCATTTCAAGAAGCTCATCTTCACTCACACCTATCGAGAGTACAACAGAGAAGTGGACATGCTATCAAAGACAACATTATAGAAAAAAACATGCTTGATAACATACAACCAATGGTTCGCCGCCCATGACGGCCCCACACATGCTATCAAAATATTTTAGGACTGGATGCTCCAGTTTCTGTTGGCAGATTCAGTTCATTTTTAAATTTTTTAGACCTTTTGTAACAACAAATCTTGTATTCTCTACATAACTGTGTTTTCTTTTTGGTATTCAAACTTGTTGTAATGTGAAATATCTTTCTTCCAACTCTATTTTATCTTCTTAATTGGCTAGTAAATCAATTGTAGGTAAAAGATATTCCAACCAATTGTTTCTTTTGGATAATATATCATGTTGTGAGAACACATTATATTATAAATATAATTGAATAATTTTTTCTGTTAGGAAAAAATATTTCAATTTTTTACGAAAATTAGGTTTTCTCGTATAAAAACATATTGTAGTATATGCGAAAAATTTTGTTTGCAGAATTGTACGGTATTCCTGTAACTTTCTACATATATATTATTTGCAAAACATATCAATAAACTTTAGAAAACAATCACGACGAAAAGTAGGTTTTCTCATATATAAACCCAAATAGTACGTATCTACACTCACACACGTAGAGCATGCACTCATACACAAAAATCATCTATCAGACACGGAGAGCATGTGTCAGAAATCATGAAACATTATGATGGTACAAAGCATACACTAAGAGACAGAAATCATGCTTGTAACGTAGACATGGAGAGCATGTGTCAGAAACATTCTGATGGTACAAAGGATACACTCAAGTGATAATTCACCATAAAATATTTTGAAACAGTACTATAATGAATGGGCAGAGATTGTATATTGTTCTTCCGGACTATTAGTCTATTAGGGATTAGATATTCATTGATGAAATTGTATTTTTTATATGGTTCTTTCAGACTATTAACTTATTATATTCATTAATGAAATTGCATTGTGATTTTTTATTATTTTAGTCGGGATTATAAATATAAATTTCAAGAAAACCTTTTCTTTTATAAAAAGGCACATTTTTTATATAGAAACCCAAAACATACATAAATAAATTAACTTCAATTCAAACCTTAAACGTGCTCCTCTATTAAATAATTAAATTGTTTTTATATATAATATATTTTATAGAGTTTTGAGAGATGGATCCGAGGTACAGTAAGGGTGCAGTAGGGGAGAGATGGATCCGAGAGTAGAGTCTACTGGATCAGACCCGATCCTAAGTTTTTCTGCAGAAAAAATGGAATATTTGCAGGACGTGGATTGGGAGGCGGGGGACACTTTGTGGGCGGCTAATTCGAAGAGGAAAAACAAAGCATTGAAGACTCGACAGTCCCGGCCCTCGTACGTCCAATTTCTGGATCATCTTCCACTTCCTATCGGAGGAAGATCTGAACAAAGTTTCAAAGAAGACCTGGGTTATTGATAGGGGAGACACTGAAGGGTTTAGTAAACGGTGTCTCTGGATGCTCCTGCCTGAACTTCCCATTGAATACTTGGATCTTGAGGTGCTGAGAGCTTTGAGGGATTCTATTGGCAGATTTGTGTATTTTGATGAGAGGGACCTAAGATGGAACAATAAGCGAATGGCTTGGGTTTTGGTGGAGGTCGATCTGGATTTGGGTCTTCCGGAAGATATTGAGATATTCACATAAAAGGGATCGATTCTCCAATCCATAGACTTTTGGCAAGAACCTTTTCGTTGTCATTTGTGTAGGTGCACGGGTCATATTAAAGATGATTGCCCTTTCCCTTCTAGAGATAGTCGTTCTTTGGAGATTGAAGAAGAATCTTCTTTTGACAGTGCCTCACAAAAGGTTCAGAGTGTTCTGCCACAGTCCTGCCAATCTTTGGAGCTAGACTCTTTCATTGGTAAGTTAAAGACCTTCTTCCCCACCTTCTTCTTTTCACTTACTAAGGAAGACATTTCTTTACTAAGTTCCCATGAGGAGTGGCTCGTAGGCATTTTTGAAGTTTTTTGGGATATTGTATTGGAGAAATCCAAGGCTAAGTTTCCTCCTGTTTCCTCTCATTGCCCTTCCGAGATCTCCACTCCGTTGACAGATCCCTTGGATTTCACACTACCTCTCGTTTCTCCTTTGGAAGATGTTGTGTCCCTTAACCAACACACTTACTCCCCTTCTGTCCTTAAAAAGGCCTTGCCTTCCCCCTTTCCTCCGGACACAGTTTTACTCCCGGTTCAATTTGATCCCTCCTACAAGGAATCTATGACTAAGGTCCCTCTTCAGACCTTCAATTCACTTTCAGGTAGCACAAGTACATGGGATAGATCCAATGTCACTGTTCGGAAAAACCCGAAGAAGTTTCCTCTTGTTAAAAGGAAAAAGGAGTTGGGGGTTGTTGAAGGAGGGTTGTCAACCTCCCCGGTCCTGACTTCTCTTATCCCTTCCCTTGTTTCCTCACTTTTTGGGTCCCTTATAGAAACTAGCCCTTCTAAGAAGGTTCCTTAATGATAATCCTTTCCCTTAACATAAGAGGGCTCGAGGGTGCCTCCAAGATGCTAGCGCTTAAGAAGTTGCTCTTTTCAGTCAAACCCCATATAGTGTTCTTACAAGAAACAATGGTCGACCATCTTCGAGCCATAGATTTCTTTCATAAAGTTTTCCCTTCGTGGAATTGTGTTGCGACTGATTCCGCAGGCTTATCGAGGGGCCTTTTATCTGTGTGGAACCTTAGTGTGGGTTTCCTTGAAACTTTTAGTTGTGTTTTGGGGATTTTTTGGAAGGAAGGATTACAAATCTCCCTATCCCGGTGAAGATGTTGAATTGTTATGGCCCTTATAAGGACAGGGCTCTTTTTTGGCAGCGGTCTAAAGAGTCGGGATGTCTTGCTGATAATTCTCTCATTATCGGGGGGATTTGAACTTAACTTTATCTGCTGAGGAGATTTCGGGGGAAGGGCCAGACTTGACCGTTTAGCTGATTTCTTTTCAGTTTTTTTTGCTTCTGCAGACTTAGTGGATATTTTTCCCAGTCCACTGAGTCCCACTTGGAGGAATGGGCGACAAGACCCATATGGAATCTCAAAAAGACTGGATAGATTTCTACTCAACAGTCGTTTGTTCGGCGAGGAATTCCGAAGTAGATCGTGGGTCATCAATTCCATTATTTCAGATCATAATCCGGTGTGTTTACAGTTGGAGCTTTCTGGTGAAGTCACACATTTCCATTTTAAGTTTAATCATGCCTCGTTAAAGGAGGAAGACTTTATTTGTCTGATCAAATCATTTTGGACAAATTTTAGAGGTTTTAACGAGACGTCGGCTTCAAAATTCCTTGTTACGAAACTTTAGTTTCTGAAGAAGGCGATAATACAGTGGCAGAAGGAAAAAGCTTCAAATATAAGGACAGAATTAGATTACGCAATTAATCAAATTCACAACATTTTTTTATCCTATCCTACTCAAATTTTTCCAGAAGACACCAAGAATCTTCTTTTTAAGTTGGAAAAAACAGAAGCATAAATTTTATTGATTGAAGAACGGTCTTGGAGGTTAGAGAACGGAGCAATTTGGATCAAGGAAGGGGATAAGAATACTGGTTTTTTTCATAAATATGTTGCAAACAGAAAACACATAATTTCCGTCTGGAGATGAATTAGGGACAGTACATAGATCTTAGAAAGAATTGAAAAAGGTGCCAATAGCTTCTTTAAAAATGTTTATGAAGATCCACAAAATGAATAGCTTCTCAACCAATTCAAGGTTATTAAAGAATTACCTTGTTTTTTCTCAGATTTACAGAGTGATGACATTTGGAAGGAAGTTTCGATTGAGGAATTAAAGGAAGTGGTGACGAAGATGCCCAAGGACAAAAGTCCAGGGAAAGATGGTTGGATACAAGAGCTCTTCTCTTTATTTTTTGATCTTATGGACCCTGATTTACTCAAAGCGCTTGAAGAGTCCAGCCTTTCTAACAGAGTGGATGGAGCCATATACTCTACTTTTATTACCTTAATTCCTAAAGAATCCAATCCCTCCTCTCTTTTTGATTTCAGGCCAATTTCCCTTTGCAACTTTATTCATAAAGTCTCCTCTAAAGTTATTGCGTGCAAAATTAAAGACAAGCTTTCATCCTTTATTTCCTCTGAAGGGTTTAGTTTTTAACGGGACAGATTGATCTCGGATTCCATTGGTTTGGTTCGAGAATGCATGCATACAACCAAGGTTAATAGAAGGGCAGCCATGTTTCTAAAGCTAAATCTGAAAAAGGCCTATGACAGAGTAAGTTGTTATTTCTTACGATTTGTGTTGATTCAAATAGGACTGAAATAAGAAATTGTTCAATGGATTCTTGTGTGTGTCTCCAATGAAATTTTTTCCATTCTCATAAACGGGTCCCCTTTAGAGTTTTTTAGAAGTGGCAGAGGCTTAAGACAGGGATGCCCCCTATCTCCTCTCATGTTTCTTCTTGTAGTGGAGTGTCTCAAGAGAATGATAATGAAGGCGAAAGAAGATGGGTCTTTTAACGGGTTTAAGGTTTCCATCTGTCATATGATTACCCACCTTCTTTTTGTAGATGATGTCCTTCTTATCGGTTCATATTCTATTGCTGAATGGGCATCCCTAAAGAAAATTCCAATGGCGGGGAGATGCACAAGAGAGACGTGTGGAAGTACCCCCAAGTTTTAGGGATTTTTGAGAAATGGGAGACGGGAGGACATCACATATATAATATAAAAAAATATAAAAAATAAAATTTTAAAAATAAAAATAATAATGATAATGTGATAAATCTAAAAAATAACATAAATTAATTTTATATATATTTGTTTTAAATTTTTTTTTTTTAAATTAAATTTTTTCTTTTCTAAGTCTTATTGGGCAAAAATTTTTTGGGGGGGACTTCCAGGAGTCCCCCTTTTGGGGGGATGTCCAGAAGTTCCCCTTTTCAAGGGGGGACATCCAGGAGTCCCCCTTTTGGGGAGTCTTGTCCCTCACCTTGGGGAGTCGCGTTCCCCCAAGTCCCCCCGTGTCTCCCTAGAAAGGGGACGTGGGGAAACGTCCCCCTTGGTGTCCCCCCGTCCCGGGGATGTGAGGGACACATCCCCCATGACCCCTACCCTAGGGGACACGTCCTGTGGAACACTGGAAAATACTAGAGTCTTTCTTTGAAGCTTCGGGATTGGGAATTAATTTTCAAAAATCAATATTCCTACATACAAATTTGGAGGAACAGACCCTACAACAGATACAACACCTTTTTGGGATCTCTTCTACATCACTAGACGGGGTTTCAAATATTCGGGTTTTTTTCTCAAGCCCAACAATTACAATATTGCAGACTCGATGTGGTTAGTGCAGAGAATTGAAAAAAGAATCTCCCATTGAACATATAGATGGCTCTCCTTGGGAGGGAGATTAGTGATAGTGAAATCCGTTCTTCAAAATACTCCCATTTTCTGAAGTACCTTGGCTAAGCTACCAACTTTTATAAAGAATAGTCTCAAACAGATTTTCACCAATTTCTTGTGGAAAGGGGAAAAAAAGCCATCGGGTTTTATTCTAGCTAGTTGGAGCTCTATTGCAAAGCCAAAGAGTTTGGGCGGTCGGGGCTTAAGAGATCTTGATCTCTTTAATAAATCTCTTGCGACCAAATCTTTATGGAGGGATTTGTTCCATAAAGGCCTCTGGGGAGAAATAACAAGAAAGAAATATCTGAAAGGGGTTGAAGTTGCTTCTTGGCTTAGGAAAAACTACACCTCCTTTCCTTCAACTTCCATTATTTGGAAGAATTTGTTGTCTTCTTTACCAGTTGTGAAAAAATGGGTAGCTTGAAAGTAGGCTCTGGATCGAGAGTGTTATTGGGGTTGGATCCTTTCATAGGTGGAGGTTTCGGATACAGGTTGTCAGATGGTCCTCTTGTCCAACTCCACTGTCGGGGTCTATACACTTTAGATCAATTATCCAAGGTTGGTTCCTCTTTCCCAGATTCACAAGCGTGGCCCTTTGTTCAGGATATCGATCTTCTAGTTTCTTATGCACGAGAATGGAACTCCTTCCTTCAAGTTTTAAACCTTATTGGAATTACTCTCTCTGTTGATATGGATCTGTTGACTTGGTCTTGGAATAACGAAGTTGGAGTTGTGACAGTGAAGGAGGCTTATAATGCCTTAACTTATTATTTATTTGATGAAACTTGCAAGTGGTGGTACTCTTTTATTTGGAAAATCAAAGTTCCTTCCAAGATTATTCTCTTTATGTGTCATTGCCTAAAAAACAAAGTCTCAACATGAGAGAATTATAGAAAAAGAGTTGGCATTGGTCCCTTTGTTGTCCTCTTTGTTTGAATAGTGAGGAGACAACTCAACATCTTTTTTTTGATTGTTCATTCTCCCATGAGCTTTGGAAATTGACTTGCAACTCTTTAAAAGTTGGTTTTAATTGGCAGTTTCGGCCCCTGGAAGAAAATATGAAATGTTGGTTATTGGTCAATCCTAAGGCAAGTTTTGTTCCTTTCTTTATAACCTGGGGTATATGTCTTTACATGAATTCCATATTATTTGAATGGCATAGGAAATTGTTGGAGATCATAGGGAAGAAAGTCCTCAAAGCAATAGAAGAATATGTTATTGACCCTCAGGAAGTGAAGATTAATTCTCTGATAAATCCTGTGTTTTTTTGGTAATTCTCATGTTGGCTTCTTTGATGGGGCAGCCACCGAGGAGCAGAGTGGGATAGGATTAGTGGTGGAAGTCTCCCCCTCTCACTGCTTTAAAGCCCATATGATAGTCAGAACAAGTACAAACATAAGAGAAGAATTGTTGGCACTCTCAGGACTTCTCTTCCTGAGTCAGCACATTGGTTTGTAGTCCTTACTTATTTTTGGAGATTCTAAAGTAGTGGTGGACTGGTTCAATGGAGATGCAGATCTAAATGTTGTGTCTCTTCAAGCTTGGAAGTGTAGAATTTAAACTCTTCATTCCATCTTCTCTTCAATCAAAGCTATGCATATTCATCGTGAATTTAATTCACAGGCAGATAAACTTTCCAAACTTTGTCTCTATAGTCAGTTTGGTCTTTTACGGGTTGAAGAATTCGAAGAAGAAGTCTTGATTTCTTCAACTACTTTTTCTCCCTTCTGAGCATTTTTTGGATAAGTCCTTTTATAGGAGGTTGGGACAGAAGATGATGTTTTTTTTTCTACTGTGGGAGTTATAAGTTATTGATTTGTAAGCATCTAGGTAATGGGAGATGGTATATTTTCAAAGATGAAACAGTTATTTAGTTTTGTAGATGAAAACCGAAACATAGTTCTTTTTGGAAGATGTGTTAAATCACATAGAATTATGTAGCAGTTTTGTCCATAGACTTTGCTACATCTTGTAAATGGAAAGTTTCTATTGATTCGTAATGAATAGCATAGAAGCTTCTTTTTTATGTGGAAAAAAAAAAAAGATTCTGAGTGGGCTTAATGGTTAAAAACATATGTTTCCTCTTAAGAAGTCACATGTTCAAATCCAAACATTGATAAGTGCTAATTGCTCTATGATTGAGATGAGTGGACATAGATAAGTCTAAATTATAGAGTTTTTTATTAATATTTTATTCTAATAAACAAATGAAATTGAGAAATTATTTATACATTTTATTTATTTTAATTAACTTAAAATACACAAATAGATACATTTGTTTGTGAAATATGATACATTAAATTAATTAATTTAAACAATTAAATTTTTTAATGAAGAAAATATTTAAATATAGACTTGGCTATTAATAAATATTAAAATTTTAATCATAAGCCTTAATATAGCCTTTTGTTGTTTAAGATAAGTTCAATTTATAAGTTTAAAATTTTGTTAACAACTGTATTTTGTTTGGAATTGTACAGTGTTCCTGAAACTTTCTACACATATTGTTTGCAAAAACATATCAATAAACTTTGGAAAACCATCATAAACAATATTGTTTCTCATTAATGTATAATTTCTATAATATAACAATATAGAAAATGAAAAAAAAAAAACATAGCAATTGAAAAATAATAAAAAATAATACAAAATGTAATTTTTTTTTGGTATGTTTTGTTAAATCTTATCCTTATAAGATCTAGAAATTATGATTATCTTAAAAGAGTGAGAAGTGTGAATCTGGTAATTATGAGTATGATGTCATCCACTCACAATAATTCTGTTAAAACCCTAAAGGTGGCCATGGATGCAGTGGTTTAGGGAACTGGAAGTTCTCCTCTCTGTTCTCTTTTTCGAGGGAACTGGAAGTTCTCCTATCTATTCTCTAACGTTATTTAATTTTAAAACTACACTGAATGCATGCATGCCCTAGGTGTTTTTTTTTAAATTTCTTTCCCTAGATAATGAATGCATGTTTTAGGGAAAGAAATTTTAAATAGAAAATGAATGCATAGGCTTTGCTGATCATTGAAGGAAGGTTCATGGTAGCTTTTCCATGATCATTGAAAACAGATTCATGATAGTTTTTTTGATAGTTTTTTTTCAATAGTACGCCACCATGCATACAAAACCTAAAACCAAAATCTGTCATAGCATCTACTTACTCATGATCAAATAATCTAGAAATCATAATTGAAGAAATTGCCTCGTCATGCTTAATGTTTTTCTCTGTTATCTTTCTTCCCAGTCCAGAAAATCATCCTCTAGCTTGTGCTCAAATGATAATTCCTCTGCAATAGTAATATGGTTGTACGCCATAATATGAAACACCATAAAGGACATAAATAATTTTATTTATGTCTTTATATTGAATAGAGGATGTGGCATGAGTCCACCGTTCACACTTCATTAAAAAAAACTAATGCATGTTCAGTATGTAGTAATTTATGAGGTTGAGTTATAATTTTATTTATGTGATTTTAATTATTAATTTTTTAGTTTTTATATGTTTAAATTTTTACATTTATTTAATTATATTAAGAATTAACAAACTAATCAAGTTTAGGTGATTAAAGAATTCTTTTATTACGATTAACTTAATCATAAAATAATAAAATATGTTAAAAAATATGTAAAGTGAAAAGTGTGTGATATCTTGGGAGGACCTTTTAGATTTCATCTCATCTTCACTAAGCGAGAATGAGGAGCCATGAATATCCTTTGTTGAATTTGGATTTGTTTTTACATTTATTCCTTTTAAATTTTCATCCCCGATGATTGAAAATATTTAGAAGTCTGCTAAAAAGATGGATGCGAATAAGTCCTATTCTATTTCTGTAATATAATTTCCAATAGTTTCAAAAGGCAAAAGGATAATTTTTTCAATAATTCAATAGCTAAATTTTAGGGACTTGCAACGACTTTGAGGGCTTTATCTTTCTATTTTTATTTGTCTAAAATATTTTACTTCTATCTCTGCAAGGAGGTTTTGTGAATGACCATGGTAAAGTCCCCGATTGCTGAAAAAGGAGGCCTGTAACAAGGGTGTTAAAGAACACCGTGACCATGCACACTCGAGAAGAATCTATCCTCTAAGAAGATAATGATAACCATATGTCCCAATGGAGGGACAACCCAAGCCCATGGAGAACTTGTAAAAACTCTTTTTTTAACCTAATCCGGTACGGGTTACCGGGTTAACCCAAGCCCATGGAGAATCTGTAAAAACACGTTTTTTACCCTAACCCGAATAGTTGGTGTATGGAGGGTCTCAAACATTAATGTGAGAAAAGAGGACATTAGGAAAAGAATAATTTGTCTAGGAAAGAATAATTTGTCCAATATTCGTATGAAGACACGATGGGGAGTTAATCCTAAAAGGTTACCCATAACTTATTCTTTGAAATGTCAAGACAATACTCTCTCAAAGTCTCAAAAATAAAATGGTAAAACTTATTCTTCATGCATAAATATAGTGGAATACATTATTTCCTTTAAAATGTTAAAACCTATGCTTCATGCATAAATCTAGTGGAATACATTATTTCCTTTAATAATATAGTAAATAGAACAGAAATCAAACCTAAAACAGACCGATATTAAATCACTAAATTTAAAAAATTGAAACAAGTAGCTCTTGTTGATTTTAACCTTGTGTGTCACTCAATCTATGATCAAACATTTTAGGGATATAAAAGATGCAAAATTGTATAGAATAAATTGAAAAACATTTTTAAATTGTTGTTAAGTCTCTTATAATGTATTGAAAGTAAAGTTTTAGTGAACAAATTTATATAGGTGAGTGATGAGAAAGTGGTAGTTGGTGTAGATATAAAAGACATGGAGTTGGTAGATTTTACATAGTAAATCCTACGATTGATTATTTGAAAGAAAGGTGGAAAATTGGCCATATCTCAAACTCTAATATGAAATCCTAATGACCTTAATCCTAATCTGAAACCCTAACCCTAATCTTATCTATTTATTATAAAAGTAATTAATATGGTTGATTCCCCTAATCAACCACCTTTATAATGTGGTTGTGCTAGTTTTATTTATGTCTTTAAAATGAATTCACAAGGTCTAAACTAATGAGTTCCCCAATATGAAACATTCTTAGTAATGAGGTCGAGGTATAATTTTATTTATGTCTTTAAAGAGGTATAATTTTATTGCATTAAGCCATGCCACCATTCACACATCATAAAAAACAAATGTGTGCCCACAATTCCTGGTGGTAATAATGTTGAGGTAGTGCTTCCTAATCATCTAAATGTGGCTTGCACATATATTAATCCTTCTTAATCATCTAAATGTGGCAATCATATCTTATGATTAGGTAAATGTGAAAACGTAATTAGGTTAAGGGATAGCCATCACACTAAGATTTAAGATTAAAAGATCATTAAGTGTGCCTATTTCCAATAGACTTAATGAAGTCAAACTTTAACTTTAAAATATATAAATATAATAAGTCAATTATCTCAATCAATCCTTATCAATGAATTAACATTTTTTTTAAGAACATTTTAAGTAAAAATTAATACAAAATTTTATTTTCTAAATTAAGATTAATATTGATGTATTGATTTAATATTTCTTTATTCATTATTTGATAATAAAAGCAAGGAAAATTCTATCACAAAGATTTCAAAAGTGGTTGATATAATACCATAATTAAGATTAGGGTTTCAAATTAGAGTTAAGGTCATTAGAATTTCAATTTAATTTAGAAATCCATATATATCCCATTTTCCACCTTTCTTTATATTTACTCTGTTACATCCACTTAACTGTATAGGCATAAAACTTCACACCTTTCCCAACAGAACTCATAAAGCAACCAGATAAGATAACATTTTTGATGGAAAATTGAGATAATACTTTTGATAGTTGATTTCCCTAAAAGCTAGTTTGTTAAAAAAATAAACATATCGCATTTTGTTGTCAAGGGTTCACGAATAGCTATGCTACAAGTATATTCGAAAACAAGTGAAATTTACAAGTTCAAAATTTTGTTTGCAAAATTGTACACTGTTCATGAAACTTTCTACATATATTGTTTCCAAAACATATAATAAACTTTGGAAAACAATCACAGGAAAGAGGTTTTATGTGGTGTCATAATTTCTTATATGCAAACCCAAAGCTACACAGAGCATGCATCAGAAACATTATGATGGTCCAAAGCATACACTCAAAGACACAGAAAGCATGATTGTAACGTAGTGACCAACAAATATTCCAGTAATAATTCACCATAAAAAAGACTATTACTCTATTAGGGATTAGATATTCATTAATGAGATTGTATTTTTTTATATTGTTCTTCAATACTATTAATTTATTCGGGATTAAATATTTATTAATGAAATTGTATTTTGTTTTTTTATTATTCTAGTCTGGAGATTAGAGATTCATCATTTTTCAACAAAACATTACACGGAATGAAAACAAAAAACATGAGCATTAAAAGAATAACTCATTATTTTATTCGGATTAAATATTCATGAATGAAATTGTATTTTGTTTTTTTATTATTCTAGTATGGAGATTAGAGATTCACCATTTTTCAACAAAAACATTACATGATTGAAAATGAAAAACATGAGCATTAAAAGAATAACTGAGTATTGACAACTAAGTATAAATAACCACTGGAAAAATGAATTGTGGTAGGTTTCCTTCATATATGTTTTCTCTATTATTTTTCTATTGTAACATTCCCAGTCACCAATTGAACTATGTCACTTAAAATTTAGAACTCTGATACTAATTTAAATCATAAAAATATTCAAATTGATTCATACAAAATAATAACAAAAATATACATGCAACATATACAGGAAAAAACCATGAAAACAAATGCAAAAATATTAACTAGACACATTAATTAACACACAATTGACACTTATCTTTGATTAAAAGAACACCAACTTTGTGCATACCTCACCCTTAAACCGCATTACGGTTAAACTCCACCTTGGTAAAAGATTCCTAACTAGGATAAGGTATCTTGGACAACATAGAGAAAACATATATGAGGGTGGGGTGAGAGGAATAATAGAGAAAACAATATGTTTTTTCTATTATTCTTCTCACCCCCACCCTCAGATATGAGGGTGTGGGTGAGGGGAATAATAGAGAGGGTGGTGGTGGGTGTAATAATAGAGAAAACATATTATATTTTATCTATTATTCTCGTCACCCCCACCCTCATATAGAATAATAGAGAGGGTGGGGGTCGGTGGAATTATAGAGAAAACATATTATGTTTTCTCTATTATTCACCTCACCCCCACCCTAATATAATATTATGTTTTCTCTATATGAGGGTTGGGGTGAGTGATGCCAACCCCCTTCTCCTTGGGCTGGGCAACCTCAAGGATATTCAATTCTCAGAGATGAATTAGCTCTCTGAAACCTTAATGGTCTCATTTGTAAATAACCACAGGTATCTTCAGTCCTTTGGTGCAAGTTATATGACACTTGTCACCTCTCCCTTCGCACTACCTGGCGATTACTGTTCACGCGCTAGCTCCTCCTCCTTTAGATCCTTCCCACATATGACTTTCAGCTGTGACTTGGGGCCCAGCTTTCGAAACTTCACACTTCGTGAACTCACGAATTAGTTCCCCTCTCTTCTTATGATGTTCGAAATTCTGAACCCCGCTTGCCTCAGATCAACCAAACACAACTTTCTTCTCTTCTATTGGCAGTAACATCTGGGTTCTACCATTTTTGTCCAAAGCATAAGTATTTTTCCTCCCATCATGAATGACATTCCTATCAAACTTTCATGGTATCCCAAACAAAATATGAAAAACGTCCATAGGAATTACATCACACAAAATCTCATCTTTATAGCCTCCTATTTTAAATTCAACTTTGCATTGTTGACTTACCATTACTTAATGTCCTTTCTGCAACCACGATACTTTATATGGACTTGTGTGTGTAGTTGTCTCTCGGTCCAACTTCTCCACCATTATCAGTGCTCCCACTGTCTATAATCATCTTGCAAACTTTATCCTTTGTTTTACAAGCAGTCCTCGACAATCTCGTTCGCTGAAAGAGTATACAGTCCTCATCATAAGGTTATGTCCTCCTTCTGCTGCTTTTGTTTCCACATTCTTCTGAGTTTCAGAAATGTTTTCTTCTCCTCCTCCTTCTGTCTTCCTCTCAGGGAATTCCCAAGACATGTGTGCATAACATTTAACTCCACCTCCTCTACCTCTTCCTCTTCCTCGAGGAAAATAATTTCTCCCACCAAACGGTATTCTTTGGGAAATTCCTCCCCTTTCAAAGTGACCATATGATTTTTCATTCTTATCCTTATTTTCGGGTGCCTTATCATAGACAATCCCCTTACCTCTATTTAAGCCTCTACTTTTGTTTTGCTGACTCTCGTTCCTGACCAACTTTTCTTCTGCCTTCAATGCAATCTGATAAGCATCTTCCACTATCCTTGATGTAGTGTATCTTTTGCTGACCAAGGCTTTAAACGTGAAATATAACAATCTGTACACACATACGTTGGATTTACATAACACATACAGTCCATTATATACGCCATATGCATTTAACAATTAAACACATTCAACACAGAGTATTCATATGAATTACTGCCATAATCAACAAACAATTAGCTTTTCATATCAATTCATATACACAGCGGAAAACATGATAACAGAACCAACACAGTCATGATAAAATGTGGTAAAAATATAATTAAACACTTATCTTGTGAAAGTGGAGAAATCCACCAACCAAGTGCAGGCCTTCCACGAACCACCCAGCCTTAGACCACACTGCTCATCAACTCAGCAGTGGATCACCCCCGAGCTGGGACTAAGCTCCACCCCAAGGAAAGGATTCATAGCTAGGCTGAGGTTACAGGGAAATCAACACTTATAATCTGGAAGGATTCTTTCCAGGAGGCCATCTTACGCCCACTACTACCAGACTCTCATTCCCCACATGCCTGTTCCACCCAGGAGTTTACACCTTCACAAGAACAGTCCATCGGTGCTAACCTCCCTCTCTAGGTCTCGGCAACAGGCCGGATCAGGAAGTCTCAGAGCCTGAAGCTGGTGTTGGACACTCCCTGGAAGAAACCTCTTCCAACAACCTCCACCTCCCTCACGTAGAGAGAAGTCACACACAAGCTCAATCACCACCTTCACTAGGCAGCAATTCACGCGCAACCCATCTCTGCATGACCACCACAGTCAACCGGGAATACCGACTCAGACCTCTCAGAACAAGCTCAGCAATGGCAGCCAGGTCTCACGGTGTTAATTTTCAGAAATTCCTCCGAAGCCCCTTTCACAGGGAATTTCCCAGACCCTCTCTACCCCCCCGGCAGAATGGTCATTTCCCCTTTGCCCTACCCAGAATAGACTCACGCTCTGGTGTCGGGAATGCGTGACAGACAATCCACAGAAGGGTCGATGCAGGTTTGGACTATTCAGATAGGGGATGTACCCGCTATCCCGGAACCAACACAGATACACGTCTTTCAGTTCAGAGGATGTACGAGGGTTTTTCTGCAGGAGTCAGACCCATTCCCTTCTGGTAGTCCGTGAGTCCCATGGAGGAGGAACCCCCAACATGGCTCCTCGTGGATTTTTATTGCATGGTCAGGGTTGACACTTGTCACCCATGAGACTGCATGCGTTCTGGCAACGTGCGTGGCTCCCACCATTTGGAAATCACATGTCCTTCCAAAAGGACTTAGGCTGAAACATATAATGCACTTCTCTTTTGGAATAATATTAAAATATTATTCCCAAGGCTTAATCCCTCTAGGATCAACACTTAGCCCCCTTTTTTTCCCACCTCCAGCCCCTAATTCCTTGCCCACTCTGTGGATGATTAGTCCCCCTTCACTCATTCATCGTGGTCGGTCTGCACCTGGTGGTGTTTATATTTTATTAATCATTCTGCATACATACAAGTACATCAGCAGGCTCCTGGCCTTCAACACTTAGGCTGCCTGGCCTAATAAACACATAAGCCTACCAGTTATACAAAACTTGGCTCACCAGCCTATAAAACATAATTACAATTCCTTTCAAAACATGGTTTACAACGGGGCTCGGCCTTGGGACACTACAATAATCCTCCCCTTATTTTTGCACTGTCCTCAATGCAACTTTACACAACATCTGCAAGCCTTTCAAAATTTTCAAAAAGATGTGGGTACTCTGCCCGCATAACCTCTTCATGCTCCCATGTCGCGTCCTCAGGACCGTACCAGGTCCACTGGACCTTTACAATTTCTATAGCTCGTTTCCAGAGCTGTTTGCTTTTCCTGTCCAATATGCACACAGGATGCACTTGCAGGACACCCTCTGGTTCCACCTGAATCACATTCCAATCGATAACATGATTAGAATTAGGTAAATATTTCTTAAGCAGTGAAACATGAAATACATTATGTACAGTCATAGATGTAGGTAATGCAATCATGTATGCAACTGGTCCGATTCTTTCCAGGATCTCAAATGGCCCACAAAATCTTGCTGCCAACTTGGTGCAACTTCCCAGCTTCAGGGAACTCCTGTTAGTTTTCACTTTCAGGAAAACATGGTCATCCACTTTTAATTCTCTATGGGTTCTGTTACTATCAGCGTAACTCTTTTGCCTGTCCTGGGCAATTTTCAGATTCTGTTTGATTTTTATCATTTGATCTTCCATCTCCTTGAGTAGTTCAGGTCCAACTACTACTCTGTTAGCTGGATTATCCCAGCTCACTGGAGTGTTTCACTTTCTTCCATAAAGTGCTTCGAATGGGCTCATCTTCAATGATGTATGATACCCATTATTGTAGGTGAATTCTACCAAATGCAGGTAGTCTTCCCACCTTGATGGTTTATCCATCACATACATTCTCAGCATGTCTTCTATTACTCTATTTACTCTCTCTGTCTGT
>JASDQU010373600.1:132605-153476 GCA_032191745.1 Picea mariana
TTATAACCCAAAGGATATAATTGTTTCCTAAGTGCAGAAATGAAATCCTTCCATGATGGAAATACATTACCCACATTTCGTGTTCCTTTTTGCAGCTTGCTCTGCCACCAGATAAGAGTTGTACCTGCAAGTCTCAAAGATGCCAACTGGATTTGTGTGGCCTCCTCCTTGATCTGTTGCACACTGCAATATACCTCCATCTGTCTGATCCAGTTATCAAGTTTTTCTGCATTTACTTCACCATCATATATGGGCAACTCAAATTTTACATCAAGTTTTAATAATGGCATTTCATGATTATTTTTATGAACATTTTTCTTTCCACTAGATTTAGAACTTGAACTTGAAGAAGAAGGAGAAGAAGGAGGTGTTGATGGAGGTGAAGGAGGAATATGAGGATGGTCCTCTTCCTCTTCACTTTTTCCCTTTGAAGAATTACCCAAAATTGATCGCTTCCGTTCCAAGTAATCTTCGTACAAAACTTGCACCATCTCCGACATGGCAAGGAATGTTTTCCGGAACTCTTTCTCATCCTGAGAAATCCCTTCTTCCGATGCCATCTTCTCACTGTGAGAAGCTCTCCTTCTCAATCCAATTAATGGATTCTCTGCAACAAGCTCGCCTTCACCACGCTGTAGCTTTTCCCTGGTTAACATGCAAAACTCAAATCCAAACGTCAACTAGCTCTGATACCATGTGATCCGAAATCGGATTTAGAAGCCTGTCAGGGCTTGAAAAATGCTCAAAAATGAAAGTGCTCAGAATCCTATGAAACCAATGCCATTGCATCTGTCTCGTCTTCCCAATTCCAACGGTATATTTACTTTGTCAAACGGGCTCTATATGCGAAAGTGATCGCGTTTTGATCGGAAGCCCAAATAGGTAAAAAGTCAAAGGTCAACTGGTCAAAAAGTCAATGTTGATGACATCAGCATGTTGACTGTGCAGGAGATGACGTGGCACTCTCTGGCTGATGGTGATTGGGCAGGTTTGCTGACAGGGCAGACATGTGGCAGGCAATTGGACCAGTCAATGGTTGACAAATGGCATTTGTCCGTCGAATGGGAAAGTGCCACGTGGCCCAGTCATGGGCAGCCACGTGGCACCCAGTCAAAGTCAAAGTGGCAGGTTTAAAAAAGTTTTGAGGTCCATGGGTTTTGAACCCATGACCAACCACTAAGCCTAAGTGCCTTCACAATGGTCCTTTACCAATGCGCCCAAACTATTTCATGTATTAAAACCCACAACATAAAATTATTATATGGTAGTATTATGGCGCATAAAGGGGTCAGCGCTCAGCCTTTTAGGCTAGCGCTTGGCCATATTGAATTCATATGACCGTTCCAAAGGGGGGCGCGCCCAAGGCTAAGGGGTTTATGCCCGAATTATGGTTACAAAGTGGGTTTTATACCTAACTTTTGGTTTTTAGTTATTAATTAACCATTTTTAATGTAATTAATCCATTTTTGGGCATTTTTCAAGCCCTGACAGGCTTCTGAATCCGATTTTGGATCAGGGCCTAAAGAGGGGATTCAACATGATAGATATCCCAAACCACCTTAATGAATTATCTTTGGGGAAATAACTAGTTATTTCCCTTTACCCTAAATTCAAATCTAGTCAGTTAATGAAGGGGGTTAGTAGTTGAGTATCCAACCACCCATGATAAATGAAGGTACAAATAAATGGTTGAAAAATTGAAAACAGACAGCCTCATTTTTCATGATTGACCCATGAGCTCCCTGATACAAGCAAGGGAAGATTGGGAGCCTTCTGTGAAAAGAAGAGGAGAATTGAGGAATGGGGGATGGACAGGGAGGAGTGGGTTGAGTTGTGGTAGAATCCACGAGAAAAGAAGACCAAGGAATGTGCAGAGGGTGTGGGGAAGAGAAGGACCGTGGAAGAGTCCACGAGAAGATAGTTTGGGTTGGAACAGTGGAAGACCCCATGAGAAGATAGAGAGAGCAAGGGTGAGTGGACTCACTGGGGAATTTGAGCAGAGAAACCCTAACCCAACTTGCAAAAAGGGTTTCAAGTTTAATGCTTGTTGGATAGGAAACCAACATTGAGAGGGGAGGGTGTTGAGGGACTGTGTTAGCAGTGAAGGGACTCCCTTGTGTAGAGGTTATCCAACTAGGAATTCATTTGAGAAGACTTGTGGAGGCCCCAGCTTGGCGGGCGAAAGGGATTCCTGTTGTTGAATTGTTTCTTAAGGAGAGTGGCCTTCACACTCATTAATTTCCTTGAGAGATAGATTTACCTTAGTGGTATCATGGCCTGACACGACAGAAAAATAGTGGCCTATTGTAGAATGCATCAGTGCAACAAATCCTATGGTTGGGCGGAAAAATGCTCACCCTTAGTTAGCTGGGATGGTCAATAATTCATAACAGAAAAATCTTTCTTCATACTCTCTTTTATGGTTTATGAAATATGTAAATATGCATGTTGGTGCAATTGATTATTTGTGTGGTTATGAGAAGGAATACATGTGGAATGAATGTATAATCTACGTACATGTATGCCTTTGCAACTACAAGAATTGTATGATTTATGGGATGAAATCTATGAGGAATGAAATGGATGTGTGTGATCCATGTTCTTGTATGCATAGTAGTTTACTATATGGTTTGTTTGGCTTGTGAAAGGAAATCATATAGATAAGTTGATAAATTGTATGGCATGATTTATGTGGAGAATATGAGTTCACTGGTTACAGGGTGGTATTATGGTTCCTCATTCTTTCAAACTCTTGAATGGGTATGCCTTATAGTGGAACCCAAACCATCAAGAAATCCAAAGTTTCTTTGAATGAGATTTATTGAAAAAAATCTGGACTTGGATGCGGAACAGTGACCATTCGAAAATCCATAGTTTCTTTGATTTAACTTTATTGAAGAAAAATCTGAACCCAGATGTGGAACCGTGACTTAGTGGAATCTTTAACCCTTGAAGTGAAAAGGAAGATGTCAGGTGAGATAAATATGTCACTCCAACGTGGATGTCATGTACGATAAACCCCAAACTGTGCGAGCATATGAATCTGATGTGGAATTACAAGGTGGAGGATGACACATGGAGAGGACAAATGTCATTTCATGGTGGATTCAGGACAAAGAGGCAATATTATTGGTAAAGCACCTTTAAGCCCGAAAAGAATGAGAACCACTGGTTGCGATCGATCTTAGCCATCAAATATTTAAAGGTTAAGAAGTTCGTTAACCCTCATGCAACTTTAAGCCTGAATTTAATCATAGTTGTCGGATCATATCGTCCTCAACCATAAGATATTTTGGGACTAAATTACATGGTTAAGGAGTGTGCATGTTTAAGCCTAATTTTAATATGGATCGTTGATCTATGTGATTCTCCATTGTCTGATCCAACAAACATGCAAGTTGTACGCCAGAGGTAAAAAGGTAAGGGATGGGACATGCCCATCCCTATAGCTTATGGTTGGGAACCAAGTGGAAGCCTATCACTGGAATACGTCAATGAAGGTGGGAAAATGAGTAAATGCCATGTGGCAATTGGGTACGGGTGGGACCCATGTTGTTAGTGGAAAGAGAACAAGGAAATCGACTAAGTGTTGGGAGTTAATCCTAACCATTCAAACATTGGTCTCAATGAATGTGGATTGTTTATGTTTCCCTGAGATCCTCCCTAGTCCATCCACCCGATTGATCATCCGTAGGGGGTTGGCATTTTGGCCTGATGATCCATCGGTGCATTGGCCCGATCGGTCATCGAGGGTGGTGTGTAGTTCTTATCGACACTTTAGTCTAATGAACCATTGATGCTTTGGCTCGATCGACCATCAACTTTCTCGTTCTGTGTTCATCGACACCTTCGAACCGATGCCCCGTCATCCTCGTTAAAAGGGGGGAATTCACATCAAATGGAATGAGAGAGGTAGGTTTGCATGGATGCCCAGTGGACTGAGGATGTCAACTGGTACATGTGGATCAAATCCACATGGATGCCATGTGGACATGATGATGTCATCATGCATATGATGCTTAAGACCTTTAAGAGGTCATAACTCCTTGCATGAAGCTCGATTTTGAGCATACTTACAGCTGTTGGAAAGATCTTGAGTAGCATAATCAAATTTTGAGGTCAAAATAGAAGAATATAGTTATGGTTGGAAGAGTAAGTTAGAGGGAAAAGATAAATTTTTGTACGCCCCACCAGCCTAATAATGATTATGGGGTCATGTGTGTTATAGTCACAAACCATACATAGAAGATGTTATTTGAATTGAGGGAAAATCTATCTCAAGACATTTCCTACGAATCATTCCTCTCAACAAAGAACCATAAATTGATTTAGTGGCCAACAATTCACATGGATGCAATTTATGAAAAACAATAACCCAAGATTCCTACGCTACAAATTGCCATCGACTTAACCACATAGGACAATGATTGCGTTTAATTGTGCATAATTTCTCATTTTAGACCACGAAGAAAGAATGGAATTTAAATCTAAACTATGCATCCATACAAATGAAATCTAAAATGATAGACACAATAATCAATCACATAATGGATGCAATGATTACCCTGTAAACACAAATAGGAAAACCAACTTTGAATGGGGGCTCAGTTCTTCATTATGGAAATCTCTAGTTACATTGATTTCACGCTTCTTCCTCTTTTGGCCAAAAAAAGACTCTTTGAGAATGAGATTGAAGGAAGAAATACAGAGAGTTGGGGGGTTAAGGGAAGGATAACAACCATGGCCCTTCACTTCCCATTCCTCAATTTTCTCTCCTATTCATTTTTTCCTTCTTCTTTTTCAAACTTTAATTATCACATTTTTTTCTTTCTCATTTCATTTTGTCTCATTCAACATTTACATTTGCATTGATTTACATTGTTTTCTAACCTTCATGAATTTCTTGGTTAATTGTGCAGGTACTAAGTCTTACACCCATTCATCGATTCAAATCCATTTCATATCACCCTTAAATTTCCTTACTCACATTGTTGTCTCAGGATACAATTTGCACAAACAACGGCTTCCATGGATCCAATGCTCGAAAAACAGGTTGAAGGCCTGGTGTAGCACCATGTTTTCCCCAGCCTATAATAACAACTATGAATTAATGTTGCCATGAGTTGCGACGGGGATATTTGTATATTATAATACTAGAACATATAAGCTTAACTATGTAAATATATATTTTGTTAATGAAATCTTGTTGGATAGTTGACTGAAGGGTAGAGCACTAATACAGACCATGATACTACGAGTGGAACTAGTGAGGGGGGGGGGAGATTACCTTGCCCAAAGAGCCTTAGTTCCCATTTCTAAAATTCATATTTGAAAAAAATTTCCCTCTTTTTTCATTTCCTAAAATCAGTTAATGCAGGAGGCCTTGTAGTTAAGCAACCAATCACCTACCTTAATAGAGGTATGTAGGAATGGTTGGGATAGCCAAAGATTGTCAACCAGAGATACAACCATGTACCCACCTCAATTTTGGGGATTGACCCACAGATGCCCCTGACATGAGAAAAAGGAGAAAACGGGGAAACCTTCCACGGGAAGACACGAGTTATGGAAGAGAAGAAAGTTTTGTTATGGGAAGTAGAGTGTAGTGGAAAGTAGTGGGAGAAGAAGAAAATATTTGAGCTTGCTATCTTTGAATCCTGAGTAGAGAAAAACCCCAAGCCGATCTGGAAATAAGGTCACAACTCTAACACATGTTGGATAGGAAACTCACATTGAGAGAGGAGGGCATCGAGGGACTATGTAGCAGTGAAGGGACTCCCATGTGCAGGGGTTATCCAACTGAAAGGAAAATAGGAGAGAAGCGTGGAGGCCCTGACTTGGTGGGTTAAAAAGGGGAATTCCTACTATTGACTACCAGTGAGGAAGAGCAACCTTCACACCCATTCCAAATTTCCTTAGAAAACCTAAATTCCCTAGTGGTATCATGGTCTAGTACAAGGATATCATGTTATAGAGAGTCATAGTGCAACAAAGCCTACGGTTGGGTGGAAAAGCGCTCACCCTTAGTCGCTTGGTCTCACCGATAGTTCACAATCATATAAGTATTACTTATGCTCTGTATATTCAAGCTTTGAATAAATGTGCAAGTTTTGGAAATCATGGACTTATATGAATTCCTGAGTAGAAGTTTATGAGATAAGGAAAGAATGTATGCTTTGGTTTCTTGTATGCATTGTGTTCCTCACTGGTTATCTTTTGCTTGGAAAGTTTGTTACATGCCTCATGTAGCTCAGGTGTTAATCCAATGAATTGTATAAATTTTGTGTGAAGATTCTTAGTTATTTGTTGTGGAAGGTTGATGAAATATGTGCATGACGAGTCTTATGTACTAAGGGACTTGGGTACTGTCTATTGCGCTTCAATTCCCAATTGCAATAGGGTTGTGTTCTGCGTTGGAGTTATAAAGGGCTCAATCACTGGTATGGAGGCCTTAACATAACCTACACGTAAGTTGGAATGTGGTGAATCATGATGTAGGCTTCACATATTTAACCTTGGCAGTGCACCTACCAAGAAGTATTGGTTCTAGATCCTAGTTTGTGAGTACGAGCCACCTATAAGGTGATACTTGGCTTCAAAATCCTTTAACAGATTCACTAGAAAAGGTATGAAAATCAAGGAAGTGTGGGGGGATAATCCTGATCATTTATCAAAAATTTAAATGAATGTGGAATGTTCATTTTCTTGAAGCCTATCAGACCGATGCCTCTTTGGGGTCAATGAGTTCATTAAATTTTGCCTAGTTTTAAACCTGAACCTAGCCAAGGTCATTGATTGAGATCACCCTTGGTCATTTGATCATTCAAGAAATCGTTTTCGGGAAGGCTCATTCAACCTTAATCAACATGTTAACCCCATGCAATTTTGAATCCGAAATGAACAAGAATCATTGGATCAGATCGGTCCCCGTCGTCAAATATTTCAGGATTAAGTAACCCAATTAAAATGATTGTGCAACTTAAGAACCCACACTGATCTAGGTTGTTGATCAACGTGTTTCACTGTCGTCCGATCTAGCGAATGTGCATCTAGTATCATAAGAGGTAAAGGAAGAAAGGAAGGGACCTACTCCTCCCATAGCCAATATATGAGTGGCACATGGAGGCCTGTCACTAGGTACATGTAAGTGGAGGCAAAGGAATGAGTGTATGCCATGTGGTAGTCAATGATGGGACCTGCAATTATCAATGGAAAAAGTCAAGAGATTAATCTTGATAGTTCACCGAGGCGTCGAGGCTAAATCTTGACCATTCATCGGAGATTGGTTTTCAGAAAGAACTGTGAGCAGGGTAAGTTGACATCCTAATAGAGAGAGTCTGATAGCGAGAGGCCGAACATCTTGCAGGAAGATGTTTGTGAGAAAGCTCCTTCAGGGAGATTTTCCTAAAGGGGGATTTTGATGGTAATATCCCAAAGGTGTTGCGGGAAGCGTAATTCTTGATAGTGTTGCGAGGAGTGAATCTCCAAGGGTGTTGCGGGCTGCAGATTTCAGGAAGGTCTTGAAGCGAGGAAATGTGACATCGTGTGAGTCGAGTCTGAAGAGGTAAGCCCGATAGTCTTGTGGGTTTCAGACTTTGGGAAGAACTATGGACACAATAAATGACCATTTCAATGATGTGATCCTGGTGGCCTATGTCCAAGGGTTTAGCAGTAGGTTGGGGTCGATTCCCTTTGGCCCTGTGAGGAGGCATGTACACGTTAACTGACACATGTGGAGTAGGTCTACATGGACTTGATAACATCAACGTACATATGATGCCTTAGAAACCTTGAGATGTCATATCTTCCTATCTAGAGCTCATATTTGGGAATAGTTATAGTCATTGGAAAGCTCTTAAGGAGTAGAATCAATCTTAGATCTCAGAATCAAAGTTAGAGTGATGGTTAAGAAGATAAATTTAGTACGCCCCACCAACCTAATGATGTTTAGGGGGTCGGGTGTGTTACACCTAGTTTAGGATGCAATTCACACAATGGCTGCCATGGACAATTCTAGTCATTAAGCAGATTGACAAACAAATTGAACGAGGGCCTAGTTCGATGGTGGTGGCTAGGGTTTTCCCTAGTCATAGGGATCAATGTCGGTTCTTTGAAACATTCTTGGCTCCTCAGAAGCTTCAAATTTTCTTTTTTTACATTACCAAATTGATTTAAAAGTATCTATGTTCTAATCAAATCCAAAAAGATCACATATGTTAATTTTGTGTAGGACAATAACAAATTACATGGAGTTACTTCATACAAGCATCTTAGAGTCTATTTTCATCATGTGTGTGTGTGTGTGTGTTTAGTATTCTTGTTTAAGTTTTATTTTTTTACAATACTAATTTGATTTAGACGTATTTATGTTCTAATCAAATAAAAAAAAATCACATATGTTAATTTTGTGTATGAAAATAACAACTTAGAGGAAGTTTATACAAATATCTCAGAGTTGATTTTCATCATCAGCTTAATTGAAACTATAGCATCTACAAAATGATTAATGGAGAGTGGAAGGCCTATGTTGGTCTTGAAAACAATTCTAAATTAGCAAACTTTTGGTTGTGAGGGGAAAAAAACTCCTCTTTGAGACTCTCGTTACTCCTATTATCTTATATGAATGTGACATTTGAGGCTGCAACATCGTTAGGGAATTGTGGAGAAAGATCAAACAAATCAATAACCATTTTATAATTTATAATCTTAAAACTAAAAGCAATATGCCCTATCCTATCCTCCTCATAGAAGCAAGTCTTTCCCCCATTGAGAGTATGGCTATAACTGTGTACTTAATATACAAGCACAAGATAACTAACATGAAAGACAAGAGGCTTCTTAAGATTGCTTCAAATTCCATTCAAAGCCACTCATGGCTTAAGAGGGGTAGGCATAAATATGCCTAGTCTTTGCTAAATCATGGGAGAATAGAGGAGGGGGTCACTCTCTAGAATAATGATGCCAATCAAAATACCATTACATCTAAATTTAAGAAGATTTTGTGGTGTGACAAAGAATTAGAGGATAAGAGAAAATTGAGGTACTATAAAGTGGTCATTAGCCCTACTCTAGAAGATAAGAAGTATATTTACATCATAACTAGAGTAATGAAGAAAATCGACATTGCTAAAAAATGAACAAACTCTCACGAACTTTATAGTGAAAGAGGGCGTTGTACAATTCCTAACACATGAGATTAAATAATTTGTGATCTTTGTAATAGAGATCGCATATAAACATTTCAAAGACCAATTTAGTGTGATAGAGGTAGAAGATTCATGTAATCATATCAAAGTACTCAAGAATATGCCAGGGTTTTTTAATGATGCAGAAAGTGATGAGATTGGAAAATCTGTCACTTTAGAATAAGTTAAGGAAAATATTAGTACAATGCCAAAAGATAAAAGCCCAGGCCCGGATGGGTGGACACGGGAACTCTTTCAGGATTTTTTTGATATTATGGGGGAGGATATTCATAGGGTTGTTGAGGAATCCAAATGTATAGGTCATATACCAGGTGCTTTCAATGCTACATTCTTTACCCTTGTCCCCAAGGTGAACAAGCCAGATTCCTTTCATGATTTTAGACCAATTGCCCTCTGTAACTTTGTATATAAAGTTATATCTAAAATCATTACCACACGGATGAAAGATAAATTGGCATCAAGTATATCCTATGAACAGTTTGGCTTCCTTAAAGATCGATTAATCTTTGATGATGTGGGGATAGCACAAGAGTGTTTACACACTGCTAAGTCTAAGAAGTTAAGCTCAATTATTCTAAAGTTGGACTTAAAGAAATCATATGATAAAGTGAGTTGGCAATTTCTATGGATGTTATTAATCCAGATCAGGTTAAAATGGGAGGTTACCCAATGGATTATGGCTCGTGTAACTTATGTTAACATGGTAGTTTTAATAAATGGATCCCCTACTGATTTCTTTAAAGGTTATTGAGGGCTACATGAGGGTTGTCCTCTCTCCCCCCTGTTATTCCTATTGGTTGTCGAGTGTTTAAGTAGATTATTGAAAAAGGATGTGGAAGAAGGGTCTTTTCATGGGCTCAAAGTTGTTACTGAGACTATAATCTCACATCTTTTCTTTATTGACGATGTTCTAGTCATTTTAGGTGTTGGCAAATTTGAAGATTGGATGGAGTTTCAATCTATATTCTGTCATGCCTCTAGTATGGATGTTAACTGCCAAAAGTTGTGCTTTCTTGCACAAAATATAGATCCCAGTATGGAGAAAAGGATGCAGGCAACATTCAATATTCAATTTATTAGCATTGATAAAGGTATGAAATACCTGGGATTTTATTTAAAACCTAAAAACTACAGGGTGGCGGATTGGAATTGGATGGTTCAAAAGGTTGAGAAGACAATTGGAAATTGGTCTTTCTGTTGGCTCTCATTGGGAGGCAGACTTATTTTAGCAAAATCTGTGCTACAAAGCCTCCTTGTGTATTAGCTTAGTTTAACCAAGATTCCTTCTACCATACTACACAAGATTCAACAACTCATTGCTAATTTCACATGGAGAGGAGCTAGAAAAAATACAGGCTTTCACTTAATTAAATGGCAAAACATCGCTAGGCCAAAGGAAAATGGTGGATGGGGTATAGATAATATATTTTGGTTTTCCCAATCCTTGGCTGCCAAGTCTTGTTGGAGAGGTCTATTCGACAAATGATTGTAGAATCTGGTCCTTTAAAAAAAATACCTTAAAGGTATCAGTCTGACTTCTTGGTTGCGCAAAGATGACTATAAATTCTCGATATCCTCTTTTATCCGAAAAAATTTCATGGATTCTATGCATATTATAAAGCGGTGGCTAGCTTGGCTGATTGGATGCGGTAAACAAGTCATTCTTGGGATGGACCCTTTCATAGGAGGTAATGCATCTTACAGACTCTCAAGCCCCTTAATTCAACACCTTAACAATCTGCATATCTTCTCATTAGCACAGGCGGCCTTACCATTTGATGTTGGTACTAATCAAGGATGGCTTGAGGCTAACCACCTTGGCCTGTCAAAGGAGTTGGCTACAAAATGGAGCAACTACCTTTTAGTGTCGAGGAGTAGTGGAATCTCTCTTAATAATTCAAAGGATAAGATAGTCTAGTCTTGGAACATGGCTATGGGTTCTGTAACTGCTAATTTAGCATATCAATCCATTTCTTTCATTAACCACATGGATGGAAATAGATGGTGGTATAAGTCAATTTGGAAAGTAAATATCCCAAGTAAAATTATTTGTTTCATGTGGTTGTGCCTGAAGGACTGTATTCTTACTGGTGCAAATTATAGGAAAAGGGGTGGTATTGGACCTTCGATATGTAGTATCTGTCTCAGAGATGAAGAGACAACTACACATATCTTTTTGCACCGTGAAACTACACAATCCATCTGGAAAGAAATCTTAAGTTATCTCAAAATCCCATAAGCTTGAAGTTGTTCCTCTTTAGAAGATAATATGTTTCAATGGTTCACACAATACCTAAAGATGAGGCATATTCCCTTTCTAGTGATTTGGGGCATCTGGAAGTACATGAATAAATTATTATTTGAGAATTGGCACAGGCAGGATTCCATAATAGTCACAAAAATCCTTCTCTCAATTAAAGAACTCAATGGGGCATGCGAAGTTGACAAAATTGATTACATACTTAATCCAATTTTCTTTGATGATAATCATATAGGATTCTTTGATGGTGCAACTGTTGATGATCTTTGTGGCATAGGTATCTTTCTTAAAATTAATTCAGATCATTTATTCAGGGCACACTTTGCTGGTGGTAAATGAAACAATATGAAGGCAAAAATATTGGGACTATGGGGTCTCTTACACTTTGCTTCTAGATTATCCATAAGCAAGATGATGGTGGTTGGAGATTCCAAGATGGCCATTGATTGGATTAATGATAAATCAAATCTGAACCTGTTATATTTAAACACCTGGAAAGATCAAATCATGAGCCTAAAAGATAAGTTTGATGGAATCAAATGTATGCATGTACATAAGAAATTCAACATTGAAGCAGATACACTTTCCAAAAAGGCGTTGGACTGTCCTATGTGATGGCTTTTTTTTAGGAATCTATAAAAGGAAATGTAGTTAATGCAGATAGTTACCTACTATTTTAAAGTCAGAAACATCAATGACCATATGCTCTAGATGAAAAGTTTTTGGTCAAGACATGTACTATTATATTTTGTATTAGCATACACCTTCCAGACTGAAGTCAACAGAAACAAATTTTGAATAGTTTAAAGTCTTATGTTAAACTATCAAGACCTTTGTTGTGCTTTCAAGAGATCATCAATTTTTTTGATCCATATGTATTCGAAAGGTTCACTTGATTCCTAATAGAATAACAGTGAAATTGTTTTTTTTTTGTGTGAAATAAAAAAGTAGGAAGATGAAAAACACTTTATCTTAAAATACTAAAAAGCATAACTTTTTTTTTTCCATAGAAAAATTTCACTTTATATTAATAGAATAATATAAATTGGTCTTTACAATGATATCCCAAAAACAAAAAATTATGTTGTTAAGTGCCCTTTTCAGGCAAGCAGAATCTAGAAGTTCATAAGCCATTACATGTTCAACAAAAATACCAATCTGCCAATTGCTGACAGGAAAAGAAAGACTAACAAGACAATGGAATGTAGATCCAAGACGATAACAACCTATTCCCAGATACTGAAATAGTGCAACTAGTCAAATGAAAAAACAAAGATCACAAAATCTAATAAATTTCAAGTGTTTAAAGAGGGCCCTCATGTTCCTCGACACATTGAAAGTAGTAGATTTTTCCAGGATCTTTGAGAAGTGCCTGCTTTGATAGTCTATCTGCCACTTCATTGTCTTCTCTATAGACATGTGTAAAAGAGATATATTGGAAGTGGGAAATAAGATTTCTGATTTTGAGTTTCCAGCATTCTAAAGTGACCACTTGGAGGCGACCCTTCTCCTTTAACCAATCAATGATAATCTTGGAGTCGCCCTATAGTAGGATAGATTGAATGGACAGTCGGGAAGCAAGAGTGAGGAGTGCCCAGGCTCCCAACAATTCCGCTCTGTTGTTTGTCCCCTACCCACAATTGATGAGCCATTTGCAACTGCATTGTCCATCTAGCTTGATGATGCCTCTTGCACCACTATTCAGACCCGAAGACTCCGTTGCACCATCAAACTAGCCAATCGGTTCACTCCAATTGTGGCAGCAATGTCCCTTTTTTCGATTTATAATTCTCGGAATCACTTTATATTCCTGCAATGCAACTGAGACACGATGGACCACCCGCTGAATAGAAGATTGTTGATCTTCAAATAGTGTTGAATTCATTTCCTGCCACACAAACCAACAGATGTATGCTGGCAAGTTTGAAAGTGTTGTTAATTGTTTATGCCAGGAATTGAAACACTCCTCAAGACTAGTGCCCGTCCAAGTAAACCATGGGTTATAATGAATTTGAAGTGTCAGGAATTGAAACACTCCTCAAGACTAGTGCCCGTCCAAGTAAACCGTGGGTTATAATGAATTTGAAGTCTGTTCCAGACTGCCACAATGAACTCACAGTCAACGAGCAGGTGGTGAGAATTCTCTCGGTTAGATTTGCAAAGAATACAAAAGCCAGGCCCTATGAAACCTCTGTGTTGTAGAACCTCCCAAGTGAGGATTTTGTTTGCGATTGCCAGCCAAATGAAAATTTTGATTTTTAATGGGTAGGCCCAAGACCAAAGAGCCTTTCTCCAGCCACAGATTGTATGAGTCCATTTTTTTTTCCACCACCAAGTAAAAAAATTTGACCGAGGTAATGCCAATCTGATCTCCACCTGTCCAGATTAAAGCATTTGGTGAATTGAGTAAATGGATGCCTGAGTTGATGAGGCTGCATCTAAAAAGATCCCATTCGATCAGAAGATGCCCCGAAAAATTTAATGCCGCTCCAGAGTACCAAAATGTTGATGTTGAGCCCGCTCAGGTGTTCTCAACGGCCTGGTAGAGGTGATGGATCCCTTGTCAGTTGATAGCTTGGATAAGTTCCTCCGATAAAATGGCAGACTCACCCATGCCTAGGATGCGATCACGATCAATTAGTATGTTGTGCCCCATACCGGGTCTCCAAGCAATCCAATTGAGTATAATGTGTACATATTTTAAAAGGTGTAACTAGGACTGTGATCCTTTGGTCCGAGAGGTGCAAGTAAAACGGAGCCAATTGTCCACTGAAATGGCTGGAAAGTATTTTGATTTTAGTACTCAATGCCAGAGGCCATCATGCATCAAGGCCCTCCAGAGGATGTTTGCTACCAGAGCTCTGCCAAAACAAGGAATGTTTCTCAGTCCCCACCCCCCAAGGGTCTTAGTGCGAGCAATGAGTGTCCATTTACAAAGGTGGATGCTTTTCTTTTTTTACAGCCAGACCAAAGAAAACCATAAATAAGTTGGTGGATCCTATGAAGGATAGAGACAGGTATGGTTGATAAGGCCAACCAATACACTGGTTGACTCTCAAGGACCGCTTTAATCAAGACTAGATGGCCCCCAATGGACAAACCCCGATTGCACCAATGTCTAATTCTCTTGTCATATTTTTCTAAAATCCATAACCAGTCCTCTGTCTTGTACCGCCCCATCTTCAAAAAATATCCAAGAACTTGAATCCCTTCTCCAGATCCTAAATTTGATAATGGAAATGTGCTTTAATACCATCAAGTACTTGATGATTGACACCAAACTGAAAGAAGGAGGTTTTATGTGCATTGATATGGAGTCCCGTTGCACTACAAAAAAGATGCAAGGCATTGCTAATCTCCCTCCATTCCTCTAAGGATGATTTAGTCATGATTAAAACATCGTCAGCAAATAAATGTATCCGGAAACCTTGATACCTGTTAGAAGTCCTTCCTCTTGTTTATGCTTAAGTGCCAAGCTCAAGCCTTCCATAATCAAAACAAATAATAAAGGTGAGAGTGGGCAGCCCTGCCTGAGACCCCTTTCATTGTGGAAGAAATTCGATGGCTCACCATTAATCAAAACAACAAAAGTCGTCGAAGTAATACAACCCATGATCCAGTTGGTAGTCGGAAGGCCAATGCCACTCTGCAATAAAACTAGTCTGAGAAAATCCCAACTGACACTGTCATAGGCTCTTTTTAAGTATAAGTGCCTGCAGTCTTTTTTCTCTGATGTTGTGAAGGCACTCTTGGGTTGTTCCTATCGCATATGTAATTTTTCTACCTTTTAAGAAACCAAATTGCTCCTCTGAAAGGGAGCGAGAAAGAATCGGTCTGAGTCTTGTGGCAAGGATTTTAGTAATGATTTTATAGTTGAGATTATATAAGGAAATCGGTTGGAAATCGCCAAAGGTGGCTGGACCATTCACTTTGGGAATTAATGCAATAAAAGTTGAGTTAAGTGATCTAATGACCACTCCCTTAAGACAAGATTCTTCAATGGGTAGTAGTAAGTCATTTGAAACCAGCTCAAAAAACAAAGTGTAGAACTCCATTGTCCACCCGTCATGACTCATACATTTTTCTTTGGTCATATCTTTTAGTACCTCAAAGATTTCTTCTTTTGTAACATCTAATTCCAATGGGTGGATGTCTTCTATCGTAAACAGGTTGGGATACAGTCTCACTAGATCAAATTGATCAACTATAGTGTTATGTTCTGGAGCTTTGTAAAAGGAGGAGAAGTGGAGCTTTGCTTGTCTTTTTATGGCTTCCTAATCGAGATGAGTCTGTTCCTCATCATCTTGGATTTCCCACAGATGCTTTTTGTTGCGTCTGTGGCTAGCGAAATTATGGAAATACTTTGTGTTTTTATCGCCGGATTTTATCCACGTAGCCCTGCTTTTCAGATGCCAACGTTCTTCATCCTCAAACAATAGTTTATTGCGTTCTGATTCACAATGTTTTAATCTACTTTCCAGATCAGAATTAAGGCCAGTGTTGAGACTTGAATTTAATAGACCAAAGTACTCTGCTTCTAAAGTTTCCAATTTAAAAACTTTTTGTTGTTTCTTTTTTGTAAGCCAGGATTTCACTTGGGCTTTTAAATAGATAAGTTTAGCAACGAGTCAGTGTTGCACACCTTCCTCACTTGTAACTCGTGGAGAAACCCAAACTGTGTGCACTAGTTCACGAAAAGACTTGTCGCCCAGATGTGCTGGATTAAATTTGTATGGGTAAGCAGTTTTGTTGCGACCATAGTCCAATTGGAAGAAAACCGGTGCATGGTCTGAAACAAATGGAAAAGTGACCCACGATCTATATCTAACTGTATTAGTCAGAAGAGCAGCGGAGATGAAGACTCTATCCAGATGTTTTTGAATGCTTTGGCTCCCATGTCTACCATTGCACCAGGTGGGCACCCTCTTGGCTGGCTGGACATCCACTAGCTGATTTTTTGTGAAGAGATTCGAGAAATATCCTCCCAGAGGATCAATAACTGCGCCGACACCCCAAACTTCTTCAGTGCTAGTGGTAAAATTAAGATCCCCCGCTAGTAGGAGTGAATCTGAAGTAAGCAAACCTTTTGCTTGAACACGATCCCATAATGCTCTGCGACCAGAACAGGGCCCATACGAGTTGATGAGAGAAAGCTTTGTATTATTTGGTAGATGATAACCTATTAATAGAATTCCACCTACACACAGAAAGGCTTCCAGCTAAAAAATGATGGGATTCCAAGCATCTAGAAGTCCTCCAGACTTCCCCACAGAGCTAAGAGCACAAACCATCCAGGAGGGACAGAGGGAGAAAATATTTTTTCGAGCCTTTTCTTCATCCACTAGAGTTTCTTGGAGAAAAATAATGTCGGGCTTGTTGATGTCTAGGAGTCTACGCAAAGAAGGCAGTTTATGGGGCCCTCCCACCCCCCTGATGTTAAGGGAGAGGAGGATCATGATTTTGCCCTGGCTTGGGCTTTCATGCCTCTAAGCGCCTCTGTATCGGAAGTTGAAGCTGAGTGCAGAATGGTAGTAGAGGGAGTCTGCCCTACCTTCTTTCAAGCATCGTGGGTTTTAATCGGAGAGATCTCCACTCCTAAGCCACGTGACCAGGCTAGATGCTTCTCCTTGAGAGTTTCTGAAGCAGGAGAGGGTTCAGTGGGGTGGCAAAAAGGAGTCCCCTGTTGTGCCTCCAAACCCCAGAAGGTCGGTAAAGGGGTGGGGTTGGTAGTATCGGGGCAGGTAGGATTTGCCGACTTGGAATTAGTGTTGCAAGCTGATCCCTTCAAGTGGCCAAGAGGAAAGGAAGAAGTGATCCTATGAGTGCTAGTCGAAGGACGCTGTTGAGCATCAAGATCCCAATATGTGGGTAGAGGGTTTGGATTATCCGAGTCAGAAAGAATGGGTTCTGGAGAAGCATCAACTGCCATAAGAGCAATGGAATCCTGTAAGACGTTAGATAAAGGAGGAGTGATAGTGGGTGAAGACGGAGGCAAGGCTTTTGCCAACTGAGGAGGATGTTGAATGGCACATGAAGGGGCAGAGGGTGTCTCTACTGAAACAAGGGCTTGAAGGATAGCTGAGGAAAGTTCAAAGGTGAAGTGTGAGAGAGCAGAGGTGGTCACACAATTTAGATCAGTGGAGTTTTCTAAGTAGTCCCTTTCCCAGAGTGAAAGCTTGCAGAAAAGATTTGGGCAGTAAGTTTTCAACTTACTAATGAGCGTTCCCGTGGGTTCATCAATAGGATCATCTCCAACATCTCCTGGAACAGAAGTGAGACCAACATCCTCCTCTTCACTCATATAGCCAGTAGAGTGTAATACATCCAAGTCATCCTCAGACCTCCCAAAATCAGACCTGTAAGTACAGTCATTCCTGAGGTGGCTCGTTTGCCGACAATGTGAGCAGCAGAAGGGAATCCCCAGATAGTCCAGACGTTGGATCATAACCTATCCTTGCCACTCAAGTTCCAGAGCCTCCATTAACCCTGTGTGAATGTCAATCTCAATCAAGACTCTGGCCATCTGTTTGTCTTGGGAGCTAAGACACTTTTCATCAACTTTTAGGAAGCGACCAAGGAGATTACCAATGGCCCTCAAAGCCGGCTTGTTCCACAAGTTAAGAGGAAGGCTCGGTAGCAGGACCCAAATGTGTCAATGACTGAAATATTCAGTGGCTGGAACAAAGCTTGTGCACCAATGCTTTAACATGATGTTGCCACCTTCAAAGCCAAGAAGCTAGAGAGAATAAGTTCGGCGTCTTCCAGAGAGTTGAAGACTAAACCAAACCAACTGAAGTTGAGGGTCTAGTGCTTCGACAGATAGCTCGATATTGAAAGCTAGTGGGAGTGCATCCAGTCTTTGAAAGTGGTGGAGCTCCTAGTCTTGTAAGCAAAACATCCAACTAAAGCACAGAGAGATAGTTGGCACGTTTCCTCCAGCCCAATGTCCAACCCAATCACCAGTCTTCTCCTCTGTTTCTTCGGCTTCCAGACCTTGTCTGAGATTTTACTTCTCGCAAGTTTCGAACTGTGAATCACTGGAGAAGTAAACACTAGAGCATGATCAGTCTCAGGAGAACCCTGTCGTGGACCTGTTTCCAGTCTACTGTTGGAGGGAAAACCCTAGTTACTAGTCTTGTGTTTAGTGTAAACAGAGGTCGGGCAACCCTCAGAGTGTAAAATCGGGAGTGCAGAATTAGTAAAAGGAGTGATCTTTGTCTCCACACTAGTGGGAGCCAAGGAAGAAGGCAGAGAGTCCTTTGCTGTAATGTTTAGAGAATCATTACCATGTTTAATTCCACCAGGATCTTTTCCCAGATTGTCAATGAAAATGTTTAGTTTATCACTCTCCCAAAACGTCTCGTCAGTAGCGCCCAAAGGGACATTGGCCTCTCGAGATATAATCTTGAGTGCTTCCACCAATCAAAAAAAGAAAGTCAGAAAAAAAAACAAGGCTGCACCAATGCAATGGACCAAAATCTCGAGTTGTAAGCAAAAGTGAAAAGAAAAACCAAAAAGAGTGGGACCCCGATCATAAATTCTAAGAAAAACATCAGAAAGTTCTTGCCAGCGTGTCAGTCCAAAACCACTCTTAGGTTTGAGGTAGCATAGCAGGAAACCAGTTACTAAACATAGTTATCCGCCATGAAGGTCTAAGTGCAAGTTCAAAAAAAATACTAAAGAGAGTATCCCACCCAAAAGTTCTCCCCGGGTCCATCCCGCCTCTCATAAACCCAATCGATTAAAAAAATTACTTGACCTCACCAAATTAAAAAGCATACTTATCCACAACAAATCTCTATTTCAAAATATTTATGCCGAAAGGCGTACACCTATTGACAATGGGCACAATTAATGATCTTTTAATCTTAAATTCTAATATGATGGCTAAGCATTGAAGATGCTGGCATATTCTTAGTCGTCCTCCAAAGTAAAACACTCTGCACGTTTCATTTTGGTGGCACTCATTCATTTTTAATATCTGAAAGGTCGTTTGATACCACAACCTGACGTTTTATGTGCGCTCTGTGTTGGAGTCGGCTCAGGCTCTTGTTCTGAATGAAACCCTTTCGGCATTCTCCAACCACGAGTCGCTATGATAGTGATAACAATAACAATCTCACCCTTTTAGCTCATCAAAATTAATAAAACATTTTTTTCCCTTAACTTTCAAACCAAAATTAATAAAAGTTACACATCACATTCCTATCATATTGTTATTTAAAAAAATATTGTAACGGAACAAGATATCCCACATATTGACACTTGTCAAGAAAAAATATTAAACACAAGTGTTATACATCCATACACTGAACGGATCACAGATTTTAGAATATAAAAATTCGAGAATAAAACAATAATAATTAGGATTTGAATGATCTACAGCAGGTGCAAGCTTGTGAATGGTCAGCGGGGCAACCCGCGGATCGAACGAGGGATAATCGTGGCCGTTCTTTTGTTCAAAATTTAGACCGTCGGATAGACTGCCTCGCCTGGATTGAATTAAAGCCTTCTCACTATTTAAACTCTACTCCAATCAAACCCTTACTCACTGTACTTGCTTTGGAGGTATATTTTGCTTTCTGGTAGAATCAAAGGGGAGAAAATAGTGGTATTGAGATAATGGAGAGTTCAGGTAAGAGCAGCGGAAAGGGAGGGAGGAAGGGAGCAGGCTCCAGGAAGAAGTCGGTGAGCCGAACAGTGAAGGCTGGATTGCAGTTTCCGGTGGGGAGGATCGCCAGATATCTCAAGAAGGGGCGGTATGCCAAGCGTGTTGGAGGCGGTGCGGCCGTCTATATTGCTGCTGTTTTGGAATATTTGGCGGCCGAGGTGTTGGAACTTGCCGGAAATGCTGCCCGTGACAACAAGAAGACAAGAATCATCCCCCGCCACATTCAGCTGGCGGTCAGAAACGACGACGAATTGGGAAAACTTTTGGGCAAAGTGACCATCGCCAGTGGTGGAGTTTTGCCAAACATTCATCAAGTTCTTCTCCCCAAGAAGGTCGCCGAGAAAGCGGAGAAGGCTTCCGCGCCAAAGTCTCCCAAGTCTAAGTAAAAATTTCATCGCCCTTGGTTTTTTCGAAACAATTGAAAACATTGAATGGTGTTTTATTAACACCACCTCTTCTCGTCGGAGCTGATTTGTTTGACAACCTGCAGGGGTATTGTTTGTGAATTGTAATTTAGAATGAGGGTTTCGTGGAAATCCTTCGTATGAAAATATGGAAACCATATATCAAGATCACTGGATTAAAGCCTAAATTAAATCTTTTGTCGCTACCACAGCTTAAGCTGAAATTTTCTGTCTGTTGTCGGTCTCATTCGGAAGCCATTGATGTGGGTGAAAGGGATTTTTCTGTTTATTTCTGTTTGATTGGGTGGGCAATGCTCGGTTTTTATTTTT
>JASDQU010373600.1:153597-166277 GCA_032191745.1 Picea mariana
GTAATAGATTTGACATTTGATGGGTCTATTTCATGCTGCAATAATATATATATATATATTTTTTTAAAATTTTAGATTGATCTTGTTTGCTTAAGTCGCTGTAAACCTGATAGATTTGAGACCGTCACAGATCCATGATCTTATAATGCAATATAATGTAAAATTAGCCACTAATGAAACATTTAGAACTTAATGTAATTTCGTAAATTGTGATTCAGTTAATGTAAACAGCTTCACCTAGTATATAATGTCTCGTTCTCTGTATTTTTTGCACTCTTGTAAACTTTCGCTTATTGAACGCTGATTGAAAATGGATGGTAGGACTTCATAAAAATCTTGGTTTATTGTTTGATGTGTACCATCAAACGAAATTTAATAATGAGTTGGAGGTTTGGGTAAATAACATAATGAAATATGGTATCCTACTTATGCTTTAGTCCTGTTATTGGCCAGGGTTAAACAAGTAACTAGCAATTAGGGTGTATGAGGCCTAATATTGTGAATTAAAATTAATTATAATAGATATTATATTTGAAGCACTATTTGTGAAATGGTTGATTGATAGGACTTCAGCTTCATTTACTTGATTGCTCCAATTTTTAATAAGGTTATATCGTTCTTTCTCTGCTGTGATCTGTGGTATGTTAGGTACATACAGTTATTGTTTAAATAATGTTTATACAACATACATAAATATGCAATTGCAGCATACAAAAATATTTGAGCAGAGTTCCAAATATAGTACAAAGGTTCCAAACAAAACCATATTTCCATGAGCGCTGTGATGCATTGCCCATTACACTAAAAGTCTTTACATGGAGAGGAAGGGATTAGGTTACCTTCGAAGAGAGTTTTCCCACATTGCACATCCAAAATAAAGTTTGGAGAGTCGATGTTAAGGGGGACACTTGCAAATCAAGCAACAAACAATTGGGTATGAAGAGTCAACGTTATGTGGGTATGAAGAGTCAATGTTAAGAGTAAAGAAGAGATTTTGACACTTGCAAATCAAGCAACAAACAATTGGGTATGAAGAGTCAATCTTAAGGGGAAAGAAGAGATTTTGACACTTGCAAATCAAGCAACAAACAATTGGGTTAAGAAAATGTAACAATTAAGGACTTTTTTTCAACCTTTACAATTTTTGCAACACTGCCAATAATAGATAGTGTTTAAAAGAAATTAAGAAAATGTAACAATTAAGGACATTTTTTTCAACCTTTACAATTTTTGCAACACTGCCAATAATAGATAGTGTTTAAAAGAAAACAATATGTTGTTTTTTCAAGTTAAAGTTTTTGGAGACCAAAACCCTGCATATAGTGTTCAAAAGGAAACATTGTGTTGTTTCTTTTCCAATAATAGATAGTGTGCCAATAGATAGTGTTAAAAAAACAACATATAGTGTTCAAAAGGAAACAATGTGTTGTTTCTTCTGCCAATAATAGATAGTGTGCCAATATATATCTTTTCCAATAATAGATAGTGTTAAAAAAACAACATATAGTGTTCAAAAGGAAACAATGTGTTGTTTCAAGAGTTAAAGTCTGCCAATAATAGATAGTGTGCCAATAGATATCTTTTCCAATAATAGACAGTGTGCCAATATATAGTGTTAAAAAAAACAACATATAGTGTTCAAAAGGAAACAATGTGTTGTTTCTTTGAGTTAAAGTCTGCCAATAGATAGTGTTGAAAAAAAAATCCATACTGTTTCTTTGAGTTAAAGCTTTTGGAGACCAAAATCCATACTTTTTTTTGAGTTAAAGCTTTTGAAGACCAAAATCCATTCTGTTTCTTTGAATCAAAGCTTTTGGAGACCAAAATCCATTCTGTTTCTTTGAATCAAAGCTTTTGTTTATTTGAGTTAAAGTATTTGGAGACCAACACCCTTGTTTATTTGAGTTAAAGTATTTGGAGACCAACACCCTTGTTTATTTGAGTTAAAGTTTTTGGAAACCAAAACCCTGTATTTGAGTTAAAGCTTTTGGAGACCAAAACCTTGCATAATAGATAGTGTTCAAAAACAATATGTTGTTTTTTTTGAGTTAAAGCTTTTGAAGAACAAAACCCATATTGTTTCTTTGAATCAAAGCTTCTGTTTATTAGAGTTAAAAGTTTTTGGAGACCAAAACCCTTGTTTATTTGAGTTAAAGATTTTCTTAATCTTTATAGATTTTACCCTCAATGCATATGAAAGGTTATACCTTTCCTAGCCTTTTCTCTTGTTAAAGAGAATTCCAAATTTTTTATTCAAATACATTGCTGTCAGATAGAAGCATTAGATAGAAGCATTAGGGGTAGGGAAAGTTGGCATGGGAGAAAGCATTAGGGGTAGGGAAAGCTGGCATGGGAGAAAGCATTAGGGGTAGGGAGTTTCCTGCATAATAGATAGTGTTCAAAAGGAAACAATGTCGTTGTTTCTTTGGGCGTTGTTTAACTGTTCTATGAAATGATTTTTTTTTTGCTGGAATTCGGCGAAATAAATCTGCATGAAATCATTATTTTTTGTTGTTTAAAATCCATTTCTAAAGGTAAAAATGGATTCAGCATGTCGAAAAACCCCTGGGGCACTTTGATTATACAAAAATAATCATTCAAATCTATGGATTTAACAATTTCTTATTGGATTTTGGGCAAATGTCCCTGGAAAAAATCACCAGAAAACATTCATTTCATAAAACGTTTATAGACTATAATGTTCCTTTTGAGTTAAAGTTTATGGAGACCAAAACCTTATAAAAACTTTTGGAGACAATCAATCTGCAAATTGTTGTTAGGGAATAAAAAGACACAAATTCTATGTATATAGCTCACCTTTTGTAACTATTGCTTGAGAAAAAAATAAGAACCCATTGAATGCTTGTTTTTCCATTTGCGTTTTCAAAGTTATTTGTTATCTATTTTGTGATTGTAAATGTTGTGTGTTTGCTTTAGTTGTGTATTTACGTGTATATATATTTCAATACAAATTTCAATGATGGGTTTAATGTATTGTTAGGTCGTATTTATTGCCAACAAATTGTTAGCTGTTTGAGCATCATGCAATAACACCTCTATGCAGAGCGTATTGCCTCCTACAACCCAATCAATCCCCTAATTGAACACCTCTATGCAGAAACGTATTGCCTCCTACAACCCAATCAATCCCCTAATTGAATTTTTGGGATAGTCTCTCTATAGGTCACTGTGCTTTGTGCGTTTCATTGTTTTCTTCAACCATCAATTTATAGGTATACGCTGCACACCCAGTGAACCAATTCACCCTCACACAACCCATCAGATCTCTATGTATAGTTGTTGTGATCACTATGGCCAAAACAAGTGCATTACATTTGGTTAAGCGCCAGGTGATGTGTATACAATCCATTGACAATTAAAAAAACTGAATAGAGAGCAAGCCATTTCATCTCATAACACATGCTCTCTAGTGTCTCCAAGATGTGCATTGATCAAGTTAGTTGTTACAACATGCATTTTATTAATTGGTGAAATAGTGAATGGGTGATGGGTAAAATGAAGTGCTGGGCTTAAAGTATGTTAATAACAAAGGTTTAAATTCAACATTGGCAAATGTATGAGTGGGTATAATTACAATTGGTTCAAGTGTTGTGATTGCACATTCAAACTACAGAGTGCGTTACTTATTGTTAACAGAATGGAACTAGAAACATTTTTTCACCGTTGGATTTTTAGCTGGTAAAAGAGTTGTAGAGAGTAATGTGTATATGGGATTGCAGCAAAGTATATTGTTCCTTTTGGACATTGAATTGTAAACACAGATTAGACATCACAACCTCGGAGTTGTTTTTCTTCAAATTGGGAATTGAACTTGGCACCATAGACGACGCAGCCAAGCTTTGAATCAAGTTTGGAAACAAAGCTTATTCATGCTTGTTGGAGAGTTGTCGAAAAGAAGCACGATCTTAGTACAATTCTAAATTTTATGGACAATTAATTTTTTTTAATTGTAGAGAATCAACTGCATTTTTATTTCGTAGAAGGCTTTGTGTTGATGAGATGTGTGGGCCAATGTAGTAGTGAAAACCTAAAAGAAATATTGGGGTCGTTGCAACTCAGTTTCGGGCCCAACCCAATGGAATATTCTTTTGGAAAACCGTGGTGGGCCCTCGCCCGCCCTGGATAGTGGTTCACAGTGCTGGTAAAATAACTGCTTCGTCCCAAAAAAACCAATAGGAAGGAGCATTACAATGTACATTTGAATTCTGAAAGGATGACAATGTACTGACTAATATATATGGTGGATCCCAGTCAAGCAAGGGAAAACAATGTATTTCATTAGTTCAGTTGATCGAGCATTCAGCAGCATGTTCAATTGTCATAACTCGAACAAAGGCTGGAAACTCGCAGAGAGAGCATCAAGGTCAAACCAAAGTGCGTTCTTGTTTATGGTTCATTTCATTGGTGTAAAAAAAAACAAATTGTTGCATCACTTTTGAAATTGGAGAAAAATTAGTTGGGAAGTGCCCTCCAATGTAGTGATTCAAGTCCCATAACCCTTTGAGATTATTTTATTGAGAAGGTGAAAGAGTGTGTCATGTCAAGGATAGTAGAATATCACCGAGCTTTTGAAGCTTGCAATCTGAAGTGTGAACCAGTTGCTTAATATCTTTTAATTTGTTGAAAATGAGATATTTGTATTTCAAGACAGTATTGAGGATGTTATCATGGAGTGGGTTTTCCGTAGGAAAACTACTTAAGTCAAGATGTGGGTGAGTGGGTTTTATATTTGAAAGAGAATGTTCAAGTGATCAAACATAACTATTTTTATGGAGCTTTTCAAGAACTACATGCTAAAATTTCATGGAAGTGGTTGAGTTGCATTTGGGCAAGGTGATTGTACAAAAGTAAGATAGCAAGTTCCAAGTTTTCAAATTCAAGAGTGGATTGAGTGTTTTAATGCATTGCAATTTGCATTTGTTTTTTTCCGAGGAAAATCTCATCTTACACTTGTAGGGGATTTGAATTAGTGACTTGTAGGGGTATTCGAATTGGGCACTGGCTAGCATGAAACTAACTAAATATCTAGTAACATTGCGATGACCTGTTGAGCTAACCCCTCAAGCTAATGCATCTATTAAGTGAAGGAAAACTCCTTAAGAAAGTAGCAACCATTTGACAAATTCATTTTTGAATTAGCTATAACCTCAAGCTAATGCATCTATTAAGTGAAGGAAAACTCCTTAAGAAAGTAGCAACCATTTGACAAATTCATTTTTGAATTAGCTATAATGAATTATATAGAGTCCTTATTAACAAACTTGTCATTTGGTTCCTCTAAGAAATTAGGTAAATGAGGAATCATTGTTAGTATTGATAACGAGGAGCCTTGAACAATTCATTTCCTCCACCCAACGATGAAAGTATGATAGAACAAAAGTTCTAATGCTATCATGACCATCATAACTAGGTGCAAGAGTGCTCATAATTGCCACGGGTAAAAGTAATCTTTAATTTGCATAAAGGAGAGTAGGAAGAGATTAGGTAAATTTGAGTTTTTTTTTTCCTCGGAAAAAAGTGTAATTTTATTACAACAAGTGAAACAAAATCACAATTTGTAGATACATGTTAGACATGTATTCAAAATTGCAAGCCTAATGGTCTATTGCAAGGTATATAACTGTGTATCTAACCATTGCTAAAGGACAAACATCCAAAAACAATACAATTATCATTATAATGGGCTTCTTGATTTCCATTTAGCATGTACAAACTATGTGAAGCCAAGCACATAAGGAGTCATTTTGGAACAAGAGCGAACACTGCAGTTGAGTGGCAATGAAATCGGAGAGGGGCCACCCCCCTCTCGGAGCACATTCCTAGAATAACAAAGGAGGCTCGAAATAAAGTATCTAGCGACCACCAAAAATAGACAATTGTAGTGAAATGCCACACTAGCATTTCAGAATGAGCCAATCAAAATGAGAGTTTATAGGGGGACAAAGATTGCTGTCATCGAATGTAGAACTCATATACCTCCCCCTCCTTGCTTTCAACGACGTGCCACTACTCGAAATCCATGAGAAGACATGCTTTAGAGAGGGCATCCGCTTCCATATTCCACTCCCTATACATATGTTGACAAGTAAAAGAGTCAAATCATGATTTTAAAATAGGTAAAATTGAGTTATATATCAAATGTTATTGTTGGACATACATTTTGGATGCAATTTTGAGAGATATCCTAAGGGTTGAGGAGATGCGCAGTAAAGGCACATTCAGGATCAGAGTGCGCGGTAAAGGCGCATTCATAATTAAAGTGTGCAGTAAAAGTGCATTTGGCGGTGCATAAGAAGATAAAGCAAGGAAATAAGTCAAGGAGATAAAGCAGGGAAAACAACATGCAAACGAAAAGGAAGGAAAAAGAACATGCAGGGGAAAAGGAAAGAAAACCAACATGCAAACGAAAATGAAGGAAAAACAACATGCAGGTGTGAAGGCAGGAAAAACAACATGAAGGTGCGAAGGCAGGAAAAACATGCACGAACTATGTGTTGTCATGAGTTATAATGAGTCATAATGAATTGTCATAGGGTTTTGGGATAAGCTAGTAGGATTTTGATCCCTAAACATTGTGTATAAATATGTAATGGGTTGGGAATATTAGACTGCTGATAGGCTGTTGAGAGAATAGATTGGAAGAATAGGTTGAGAATGAGAGAGTCTCTATGTTTGAAGGTTTAGGGAAGATTTTGTAGAGAGAGGTTTGCACTGCAAAGAAACTAGGCATGATGGGGAATGATATCATGATGTATCTATTGTAGCGTATTGCGCAGCCTTGAGATGATTGCATGAAGAATAATAAAGAAGCCAGTCGCTGTGGATGTAGTCCAAGGATTGGGTGAACCACGATAAATTCTATGTTTGAATGTGTCTTTTTATGGATTGTTCGTGGATGTTTTGTTTATGCATGATTAGATCTAGTTCCAAGTGATGCACAATAATTATAAATGTTCCAGTGAATGGTCTATGTCACAATTTGCGTTATAATGGTGTTGTATAATTGAGTTTACCAATTAATCAAGGGATAAGAGACATATAAGATTGCACACATGGTATCTAAGTATCAACGAACATGTTGATGACCTCACATCCCCTCATCCTTGCAAAAACTTGGTTCATGTAGTCCCAGTGGATACCTCGGGTGAGACTTCACTTGCATGCAGGTGATGCTGAAAGGGTCGGTATCTAAAGGGTTTTGTTGGTTGAATAAACTGAACCTAGGGTCTTGTAACCGCACGTCAACAAATGGGCTCGTTGTCAAGACCCATAATCTGTTTTGGAGGTCGACTAAAAAAGAGATTGTTGAATGGATGGAAAGGAAGGAGCGAAAATTTTCATGAGTAGAGAATAGAAACCCTCGGATGAGTGATAAACAATGGTTGCAAAGGTATGTGTTCACAAAGCTGCATGAGATTTTCTTTGGTGAATTTTCGATCATTTTGACTGAATGGTTAGAAAGATTGGTGGAGAATAATAGAAGACACTGTACTGCAACATCGAGGAATTAGATCCCTGAGTTGGTAAGACAATTGAATTTTGTAAGCAATACTACTTTGCGTCCAGTCAATTTCTGGTTGAATAACATACTGGGGGGTTATATTACGTAATTTGCAGTGGATTGTACCTTGTCATATAGTGTTGTAGAAAAATATTTCTTCAAGGGTCCATGCGGAAGGGTTATGAAAGCATTGTTGGGTACTTGGATAACAATGTTGCTATGTGACAAATGTGCGATGATAATGGAATCTGATTGCAAAGGGGCTTCATGCAAATAGGGGAACTGGGGGATGACCAGGGGATGGTCTGAAGGTAGGAAATAATGAAGAAAGAAATGTATAAGGAAGGGAGGGAATGAGGATGCAAAGAAACGAGGAAGGTATACCAGAAGAGGAAGATGAATTTGGAGTATTGCGCAATGGAAGAAGGTACAAGAGATTGAAGAGTGCGCTGAGAAAGGAGAGTTGCACAGTGAGTATGAGATGAGAGTACCCTATACAATAGTCCAAATCATAGAAATACCACACATAGAAGAAGAGGATTCTCAATTGAGTCCTATAATAGAAGAGTCGTTAAGTCCTACTTAGCCTGGATCCTGTGTCGATTCCAAAACCTCGTGTATGTCACCAAGATCTGAGGTCACATTTGAGGATTTGTCAAAAGCACTTATAGCTAGCAGAGGAAGTCAGAAAAATAGTAGCCAAAGCAGTGGAAGCAATGTGTCGAGTCATAGTCAACCAACATCACCAGGGGAAAGTACTACACAAAACAACATGGCAAGGTTAGACAACACATTGAGACTACACGAGTTCTAGGGGGTTGGATCGGAGGACCTAGAGCATCTATTTGCATGTGAGATGATTTTAGCTACGAATAATGTCCAAGATGAGGCTACCAAGATTGCGTAGTTGGAAACAACATTTAGAGGCCACACATTTGTCTGGTATATGACACTGCAGAGTACTCTACAAGACAAGCGAGAACTTTAGCATAGATTAGACAAGCATCGTTGAAAGAGTTCAAGAAGCTAAAATATGAGTCACAATACATTACAAAGTTGAAGGAAATCAGTGAGGTGCATACTGAATAATTTTGGGACTATGATCATAGATTTAAGGATTTGATGGGTAGGTTAACAATTCAAATTCTTGATCAACAACACAGAGAACGGTGTATTGCAGGACTATTGCCACACATTCATTTCCCATTGATACAACAGAAGGTTGTGTCACAACTTGAAGCCTTGGAGATTGCAATGAAACTAGACGCATCCTCTGTAGGGGATGGCGGGGGGATGGTGCAAGTCCAGACACAATTCGCTGCCTTGACTATTCAATTAGCAGAGCTTACAAAAGGGAAGGAGAAACGATAACAAGTCTGGTGTACCAAGTGTAGCACTGAAGGATACCATAAGGACGAATGCCCCGCTTTTGAGCAATATTTGGAAACTGGAGCACCTAACCCATTACCAGGAGGGGGCTACTGTGAAATATGTAACAAATGGGGACATCATTCACATGATTGTCCATTGCTGTAGAAATACCAGAGTACTCCAAGGAATTTATTTTGTAACTTTTGTAAGTCAGTGGGGCACGAACAAAAGGATTATCGCACATTCAATTTGATGAGAGAGCGCACTTCATATATGTGTAAGATTCAGGAGGAGAATACTGCAATAGAAGAAGGTGGTCCACAATATCATAATCAGAGAGACTTTTATCCAGGACGCTGAGAAGGATTTGGTAGAGGTCGAGGTAGAGGGAATCTTGGAGAGGAGGTAGAGGACCAATAATCTGCTACAATTGTAATCAACCGGGACACTTAGTTCGTGACTGCCTGAATCCCTGTACAACCTGCACGTATTGTAGAGCATTGATCATGCGACAAAATACTGTCCTCAATTACTTGCGAAGTGGCAGGAAAGAGGGAATCAGAACCAGAACCCAAATCAGAACGTACAAAAGATATTAGCCAAAATACACAATGAAGGACCTAGAATAATCATTGTCACTCGTGGGGGATCTAGAACAGGGGCGGATGCGATGAATGGATGGAGCCAAAGTGAGTGATGGGTGAGGAAATCAACATGACCTATGCCGACGTTTGACCCTCCGCTAGAAAATGAGACATATTAGAGGATAAAAAAATAGATACTAGGATCGTATTGGATAACATCAACATCAATGACAACCCCTGTGGTTGACATGCCTTCGATCTATGCTCACATTACCCTAGAAAGGCCCCTTGAAAAGGAAAGTCCTTTAAAGGAATTTTTGAAAAGTTGTTTAACATTGATGAAAGATGAAGCTGCATGGAATGTATTGCGTAGAATGGTTGATCATTGCACACAAGAAAGGGAACTTTCTATTGTGAAGAGGGTATTGAATCAAGTACTGCGTAAAAAGAGGATGAGCGACGAGTTCAGATTAAGTTGACATGGAACAAGTTATTTTAGAATTGGGTTATGATGTAAATGTTTTGCTAAAGCAAACATGGGAAATGATGGGGAAACCAAAGTTGATTTAGTCTCCTGTCCAGTTAAGATTGACAAACCAACACAAGATAGTACCGATTGGCCAATTGTCAGGGGTACCTGTGAATATAGACAGAGTGCACAATGTAGCAGATTTCAAAGTTATTGAGATCGTGGATAATAATCAGCGATATCCAGTGCTAATGGGGTTTGAATGGGCCTTTGACAATCAGACAATTATTAATATGAAGAGGAGGAAAATGGTATTTGAGGTAGGATACTTAAAAGTTACCACGTCATTGGATTCGATAGAAGGAACAAGGTACATAGAGCCAACTAAAGGAAATGAAATTAATAACCTATATAATATGACTGCATGAATATTTGACTACGTTAATCTGACTGCAGCTGGCGCCTTAAGTTGGAGAAACATTAGTTCATGTGCGTTGGATTTAGAGGAAGGTCTGGAACATTGGAATCAGAGGATGCATGAAGTATCCACCAGACGATGTGCCCGCATTACTTGATTGTTGTGCTAGATTGGAACGGAGCTATGTGACCTGCCCAAGTATGATGGTTTGACTGACATGGAATCTTTCGTGCATGCATTTGAATTGAAGATACCCAAACAACAAACACGGTTGGCATTAGATGTTGTCTTGAAGATCACTCTAACGAGATGGTGGGATGCCCGCATTACTCGATCGTTGCGCTGGATTGGAATAGAGCTATGTGACCCGCCCAAGTATGATGGTTTGACTAACATAGAATCTTTTATGCATGCGTTTGAATTGCAGATACCCGAACAAAAAACACGATTGGCATTAGATGTTGTCTTGAAGATCACTCCAACGAGATGGTGGGATGCACATAGAGAAGGAATAGAACATTGGTCGTAGTGTAAAATATTAATGCAAATTAGATTTGGTACTAGGGTTGAGTACACTGTGCAGAAATATACAGGAGTAAGTGATGCAAAAGATCATATTACGCAGTGCAAAAACATATGGAGATCGATACCGAAGAAGGAATGGACGCACATGTTTATACATACATTGGAGACAATTCCTAAGAATTGGTACCTAGAACTAGAAATGTGCAGAGAAACAACGAATTGGGACCAAATAATTAAAAGGTTTAAGGTAACATTTACTTTTGAAGATTAATCTCCATTACTAGATGCAACTTTGTAGGCCATTAGACAATATTTTTTTTAAGAAGGGCTAGTGGAGGTAGTACCTGTGTGTAGTATGCATAGAACGTCTATGACGGTTCATGAATTACTGGAATGTTATAATGTTGCTAAAGAAGAATACAACAGAGAATATCTAAGGAATATACAAGTACCTAAAATTGAGAGGGAATGCGCAGTAGGACCAGAGCTTGAATTTGTTGGGTATGCGCAACCACTAAATACACCAAATGTAAATATTGGGACAAAAGAAAATCCAAAGTTTGCGCGGATAGGAGACAATTGGAATGATGAGAATGTGGAGAAGATTGCAGATTTATTACGCAAGTATCAAGATCTATTCCCAACCACATTCTCATAAATGAAAGGGATATCTGGTGAGCTAGGAGAAATGAAGATCCCTTTGAAACCAAATGCTAATCCAGTAAGACAGAGACCCTATAGACTGAATCCAAAGTATAAATAAAAGGTAAAGACACAGATAGATCGAATTTTAGAAGCCAGAATCATTGAACTAGTGGTGGAATCAGAATGGATAAGTCCAATGGTAGAACAAGATAAGAAAACATGGAGAATCATAATTTGTGTAGACCTAAGAAAGCTAAATGATGCATGTCTGCATGATCCATTTCCGACACATTTATAGATGAAATGATATAGAATGTAGGGGGGCGGGAGGCATATTCCTTCACTGATGGTTTCTTAGGATATCACCAGAGAAAAATTCCACAGGAAGACATACATAAGACTACTTTTGCAACATAGTGGGGAAGTTACCAGTGCACAATAATGCCTTTTGGGTTGAAGAATGCACCTGCAGTTTTTTCAAGAGTAGTTGTCACATTCTTTAAGGAATTTATTCATAATTTCCTTGAAGTTTACTTAGATGATTGGACTATATTTAACCTATTGAAAGTTCACATAGAAGTACTCAGGTTAATGTTGGATAGGTGTAGACAATGTCAGATTTCGCTGAATTTGAAGAAATGTATTTTCTACACGTATTTTGGAATTTTTTTGGGCCATGTGGTATGTAATCAGGGCTTATTAGTGGATCCTGCCAAGGTGGTAGTGATTTTGGACTTACAACCACCCACATCAGTCAGATAGTTGAGAGAAATCATGGGTCATACTAGATACTACAGGAAGTTCATTAAGGGTTATGCGTAGATTACAACACCTATGGAGAAGTTGTTGAAGAAAGAAGCTAAATTTCAGTGGAATGAGGACTGTTAGAAAGGTTTGGACACATTAAAGCATAAGTTAGTGACTGCACCAATTTTGATATGCCCAGATTGGAAGAAGGGATTTCATGTTCACGTGGATGCATCGTCCATAGCTTTGGGCACAATATTATCTTAGCCAGGAGAACGAGAGTTAGACCATTCAATTGCATTTGCAAGCAGAGAGCTGTCAACAACAAAAAATAAATACACAATGATAGAACGCGAAGGATTAACAATGGTATATGTTAAGAACCAAACATCAATATAG
>JASDQU010373600.1:166813-176978 GCA_032191745.1 Picea mariana
ATGTGGAGTATTGTTCTGTACGATTTTGAATACCTATTTGCAAAGGGGGATGGTGCTGTGTGTTGGGGTTCGTCCCATTCCAGGTGTATTGAGGGATGGTTTTAGTCCTGGAAATCAAAGTAAGCCATCGAGAAATCTGTTCTGTGGTCCGGTGCGGTGTAAAAGGGATTGCGATATGGTGTTCCTTTAGGTTATTCCTAGGCATCGAGGTTTGGTGGGACGACCGTGTGTCGGAAATGGAGTTTAAGAGGATAGGTTTCAATGTAGTTGCTCGCCTCTCCTTCGTGTCAATGTTCTGCCTTTAGCCTGCAGTTCAGCCAAAGTGAGGTTGTTAGCTAATCTGAGCCATTTTCCTAATATAGACGATGCATGGAGGTGGATCTGATCATGCACACTATGTTGCTATGTAACGCTATGTATCTCCCAAAACTGTTTCCCGCGTCAATGGGGTTGGAATAACTACCCTTTCTCTCTACTGTTCCTTCCCAGTGAAAAGCCACCAGTCCAAGAGCCAGTATCATCCGAACACCAAAAGCTTACATGAACCACTCAGTCATTGATTCTCTACGGTTTTGGTCTAATCCCATTCATTCTCGATAGCAGGGGAAACGGGTTGTTCTCTATTCTAGAATGCATCGATAAGCTAGGTTGGTTCTCTATGGACGATTTATATACTTCACGCTTTCATTAATCTATCAGAAACCTGCTACTAGCATGGAACAAGCTGGAGGAACAGGATTTGAACGGGACTGGGTTCCTACAATCTAGGTACTGAGTGATAGCCTCATGGATACATGCCAACAGTCGAACAAATTAGTGTCCATTGAACGACGTCATACACTCCGAATTAGCACACACACCGAACTCGCGCACCACTCCAATCCTGCTCCCAATCCTATATAAGATGCATTATTCGTGGGGGTAAGATAGGTAGAAAACTATATAGCCACTTGTCAATTCTTGGTGTAATACTAACTCATGAATCATTGGTGTAAGAAACGAGCGAAATAGATTAAACAATCAAAGCAGCCACCTTCTTTATCCTACTTTATATCCTTACCTTTTCTTTCCCTCCTACTACCGCTATCTTTCAGATCCCTGGGAAACCCTTACCTTAGATAACTAAGTGATGAGCCTTTCAGCCTTTGAGCGAGAATGAATGGAGCCTACTGCGTTTACCATTTTCAGCGCAAGGTTATACCCTTCCCTCGCTACTATAGGGTATGTTAGTTTGGGTTGACTATTAGTTGTCAAGGGGCTTTCAATATACCTATGTTACGCCTTACACACGAAGTATTTCACTCACGTAAAGTAAGGGGAATTGGAATTTTCTTTCTATGCTGTGATATTTCTCTGGCTTTATGCACTACTTATCTCCTTGGCCCTCGTTAGTGACCGAAATTATATACTTAATTCATGTAATATAAACACTTATTTCCAATTTATCTATGTTCACCCACGTTAGCATGCCGGGGAAATAAGTGTGCGCAATACCTATTTCTCAGAACTTGGCCAAGTCTCTGAATCTACAATCTCTTTTCAGTGAAGTAATTACGTATAATAAAGTAACTAGAGAGATAATAAAGAGAAGAAACAACTCCATAGATGTTGATTACCCTGTACTTCTATTTCTTCCCCTCAAATCAGTTATCAAGGGCGTGTATGAACCCTGCTTTTAGAGTATGAACCCTGTAATAGGTTGGGAATAGGTGCCTTTACTGCGAGATGAGTCCAGCAATAAACTCATCTTTCCTCTAGTGTAGTGGGCTTCTTACACCGAATAAAGACCTGCGGGTGAGATCGGGTAATGTAGTACTTATATTCTGAGGCGAGGTAATACCGTTAATGAACCTAATACTGCTTGTTAGTGGATAGGATTTTCCTAAAACTAAGATACAAAGTGATGATCTGCGACTTCTATCGATTTCCTCGTATATGCTACGTCAACGCTATGCCAACTTTTATATAAGCTACGCTAACGTTACGCCAACGTGACGCCAACTGTTATAGATGTTGTGCCAATCAGTATACACACTACGCCAAATTTTATACGCACTATGCCATCATTTACACCNNGTGGTGCAGCTCTGAAGCAGCTAGCTATCAAGGGGAGACGCAATGTCCTTTCCTTGAGCCCTGAATTATAACTGGCCTCTTTCCTTCCAATTCCTCTTTCCTTCCAATTATGGAGGAGGCTTTTCTTTGGGGTGGGAAAAAACACTCTCTCCTAGCATCAAACAGTTTAAGGGAACAACCCTCTGATATTTTTGAAAACCCCGTATTTTTCATAGCTTTCTGGATCCTCGCTACCACTTCAACAAACGGGCACAGGGATGGGCACTTTAAATATCTCCTGTATGCAAGCACTCAAACTCTCTCCTGTAGGAAAGTGTAGGAAAGCACTCGAATGTAGGAAAGAACTCAAGCTTACCGAAGACCTTCTTAGGCTCGGGAGCAATCTCCATCCTTTCACTTCTGTCTACTTGTCTGTGATTTATTCTTTATATTTATTATTGAGAAGGAAGGTCCCTTTCCTATTGATTATTAGCCTTCCTACCCTTGCCTATTGATTATTTAGAAGTAACCTTCTTGCCTCCCGAGATTGAAGTACTTACTTCAACTGCTTCTGCCAGGATTGACACGCTAGTACCGGGCACGCTAGAAAGTAGCTAGATTGATTTATTTACTTTCAACCAGACATTAGTGCCGGACACGCTAGTGCCAGATAGCTAGCTAGTGCCGGACAACTAGATTGATTGATTAACTTTCATTTCCTCGTAAACCCATAAATGACTCTCTAAGGGGGCTTTCCTTAGGAGTTGAGGGAATAAAATACAGCGACAGCGCCTATACCAAAAACAAGAAGCGGTATTGACTTTCCATTCCAATGAATAGGAATACGATTTACATAGTTGGGCTACCAGACTACTGATACTTATTATTCAAGGTACCATGATCAGAGTTAGCTATTGACATGGCTACTCAGAGTTAGCTATTGTCTCCAGATAAGGAACGCTGTCATTAACTGCCTCATGAAATTAACAGATATTTATTTCTTGACCAAAGAACACACTAGTGGCTCTAGAAACGGGGGTAAGCCCTTCCTTCCTCTTAAGGGGAGACATCCATGAAAGGCAAAGTAGTCGGTCACTCACTCAAGGAGGGCATTATGGATTTGACTTCCTCTATATTACTCTCCCTCCCTTTGTAATGACTACCAACCCCTACCTATTTGGTCACTAGAGATATAATGACTTCTCCTATCCTATCCCTCCCATATACTCACCACTCCCTTGGATAACTCATCATGACAACCATCCTTCTCATGAGTAAGAGAGAAAGGTTCTGAAACAGAGAGCAAGATCCTGGATCACTTCCAAGGTCCAAGATAACGTGAAAGAGAGCTGAATCTGGAATAAAGCAAGGTTATCCCTCAATATGAAGTTGAATGTTGATTCTCCCCACCGCATTCCAATCGAAGGTTAAGAGTGTCAAACCCCTACCTCCGTCCGACACAAGTCGAACCATGAAGAGCGGTATCCGGGGCACTTGTGATAGTAGACACCACCATAATCCTTCAAGTGAGGGACTCTTTCATTTCCCAGCCTGTAGAAGGCGTAATCAGGTTCATGAAGTATCAATTCCTAGCCCCATACGCCACCATAATACTTGAAGTGAGGGTCTTCAAATTCTCACTTTTACAGTAGATCTAGGGATAAGAAGATAGCTTTGAGTCTCCTAAAGAAATGATAGGAACTTGATTTCATTAGGTGGTTAAACATCTATTGGTGTGAGGTGTCTTAGCTTGGTTCTTGCTCTTGCGGGCTTCAAATTGTTATCCTTCCTTCTGCGAGTGAGAGGGTGCATCAACCTACTTCATCGATTCTTTCTGTCCTTCCCAGTGGGCACTGAACCATACCTAGGGTGTGGCTACTCATCTATATCTATATCTATATATACCTATCTATCTTTGGCTGGCCCCTCAAAGAGCTCTTCTAAAGTGACTCTTTCTGAACTGAAAACGTCCATTTCTTCCATTCTCGAGAGATGGAATAACACACTTTTCGGTGTTCTAAGAAGGTTGAAAGCGTATACGCCAAGTAGTATACTTCTGCCAGTCGGTGACCGACTCTAAGTAGGACGTGACGCTCATTACTTACGAGCATGGTGGGGCCTATCCTTGGGGCCTCTAATGTTAGGGGGGAAGGGGCTCTATTTCAATCTTAGTTAGCCGTATCCGTTTATCATTATTTATATTATATATGATATTATTGACTGATCAAATCAATAATGAAGTGATAGACAGAATAGGATGTCTTATATACGTATTAACAACTGACTCAGAATTGGGAGGATTAACTAATAAAGAAAAGAATAGAAATAACCCATATATATATCATGGAATTTTTAGACTAATAATAGAAGAAGCATAGGTCGTAATTTACTCGCCTAGGAGCCTCACTAGATAGAGGAGGTGGGTTGAGTGGACCACCTTCATTCTTGTTTTGGTTGTTTGGGTATCATAGATGATGGAACTCAATCGAATAGGTATACCTGAAGCGTAGGTGGCCCACCATAATATATATATTTATATCTTAATAGGGAGGGATCCATGCAACGGAAGAATAGTAGGTGGGTTCCCTATCCTAGTTGGGTAAGCCTGATCGAGTAGCGAGCCAAGAATCCAACACTGACCCTAACGTGTTGTTGTTACCTTATATTGATTTGAAATGGCCACCCACTATTCACTATTGAGTAGTGCGCCATCTTAATAGTAAGGCTTACCTACCCCAAACGACTTAGGGAGGGCTCCGTCGGAGGACGACACGTGTTCCCTAGCGAGTGATCGAGCATGAATATATTAGGGAAACTGTAGGCCAAGCCCTAAAGAAGGTGGGGTAGGAATCCAACTCGAGATGAATATTTGTTGAATCTCCCTCCCTTATTTCCAGTGATGGGTTGGGCCCGAAACTGAGTTGCAACGACCCCAATATTTGTTTCTTTATTTGGAATCAATGCAAAATTAAATGCAAAAGAATGAAAGAAACATGGCTTCCTTGGTAATCCATCTAGGTACTCAATCGAATTCCGATAACAATGTATGCGGGTTAAGCTTACTCTTCGCATACTTGATACGATCGCTGGGCCTTCGTTGAGGTGGAACAGGAGTGCAAGAATCATTAGATAGGTGCCAACCCAATGGAATATTCTTTTGGAAACCTGTGGTGGGCCCTCGCCCACCCTGGATAGTGGTTCACAGTGCTGGTAAAATAACTGCTTCGTCCCAAAAAAACCAATAGGAAGGAGCATTACAATGTACATTTGAATTCTGAAAGGATGACAATGTACTGACTAATATATATGGTGGATCCCAGTCAAGCAAGGGAAAACAATGTATTTCATTAGTTCAGTTGATCGAGCATTCAGCAGCATGTTCAATTGTCATAACTCGAACAAAGGCTGGAAACTCGCAGAGAGAGCATCAAGGTCAAACCAAAGTGCATAGCACTATCAATTCGAAATGATGTGCTTCATTGATTAGTTGTCCTTCCCTCGTAGCCCTCCTTGGTGCGTGCAGTAGCCTGTGGTTAGGGAACCCCCACTTACAGAGGTCACAAAGCATCTATTATACCGGCAGGCTGGCTCGCCCTACCCGCGATCTCGATCGGGCCGACATCGAATCACTGAAGGAGGGGTTATGGGAAGCTGTATCAGAATCCAGGCCCCGACGTTACGTCTATTAGGGCCTTAGGGTGGTGGGCTGAGGGTGAATCATGAGCTTGGCTTACTATAGCGCCGCGTCAAGCTTTGCCCTAAATGTCTGTCTACAACTCTATGGATAATGGGTTTGGCCGTACTGTACTCGAAATGAGAAGTGATCGATCGCTTGTGGTCACTCGATTGTAAACATCTATATTTAGGTTGGTGAATGAATAAGGTGGCCCTCCGCTTCGAACCTGAGGTGGACAAGTGGGGAAGGTCGCTTTCCTCCCGAGGGAAAATGAGGGAACCCAACAGATAGTAAGTCAGTATTCATAGGTCTGAATACTGGAAATATCTATGCTTTACCACCGAAATAATTAGTTTGGAATCAGATAATAATCCAATCAACAAATCAAGAAAGAAATAAGAGTCTCGCGGAAGAGGTATACAAAACAGTTCAGGTGTTGGTTTTGGGTTTTCTTCTTATTTAAGGTTGGGGCGTTGGGGGGGTAGTTTATTATGATTAAATAATAGAAAGGGGAGTTTCGAGTCGATTTGGAAAGCATTCAAATAGTGGGATTTCTTATATAAGGCTAAAACTGCAGGATTGGAACGAATACCCATACCAGAGCGCTTACTATTTAGATTGGGGCATGCTTTCTCCTTATGGCGGCATTGAGTTGTAGTGAGTGCTCCTCATGCTTGGTTGTAGTGCATGGGTATCGGAGAAAGCATATGTTTCAGGTTATGCTCTTTTATAAACATATTCGATATTGGGTCAACACAAAAAGATGTGGTATTCTATATCTAAAGTGGGTCGTTGTTTTTCCACGAATCAACCAATCCAATTCAGATCGAACGATTCACCCACCCACCTAATGTGTTCGGTTATTCCACCTATTCACTGGACTTATCCATAAATAAGAATAATAAAGAAATAATTATAATAGTAAAGTAAATAAAAATAGGAGTAGTAGGGGCCGAGCCTATTATATACGTATTAACCATGATATTTTTGCTCTTGTTTTGTCTTACGTTCTAATAAGCATCTTTTCATACTATATAATAAACCATATTATAATAGTCGGGTATTTTTTATTAGAAAAGTAGAGGGTGAGAATCCATCTTAGTTCGTCCTCTCCTCTAGAAGCCATTAATCTCGAATGTTGAGCAGGAAAGATTCGAGAGCTACCATTTCCTGACTAAACTCAGGTGGGATAATTGCAAGACTCTTCCACCTTTTAATAGCAAATAATAATAGTAGGGCCCTTATTATAATAGGGCAGGGTTCCTCCCAATTCCAGTAGTGCTCTACAGGTTCTCTCCAGGTCCTGCAAACAAAACTTTGAATATCATTGAAGTGCTCAAAAAGCCAGGCATATCTTTGTTCACTTTTAAACCTCTTCGAACATCCTTATGCTGGAAAGAAAGCAAAGCTAGGCATTCATTTCCTAACCCTCCTAATGCTATTTCAAATGCTTTAAATAATAATAGGGCCTTGCTCAAATAATAATAACTGTGTCGGGTTATATAGGGTAGGGCGGTGAATATTCTTTCAGGTTCACTCCCCATCCAAGTATTTTGCTCTAAAGAACCTGCGGGGGAGTCATGATCTGCATAAATTATCCGAATTAACCTTCCTAGCATTGCCTTGTTAACTGCCGGTTTATGATTCCCCTCCTGACACTTGACTATTGCAAATTTTACCTTATTAATGAGCTACCATATGAATTTGATTATCTTCAGTATTTTCTCTCCATAGGAGTTTGCTCATTATATCTTCCATTCTTTTGATGATCTCACGTTGGAACCAGAAGGCACCCATCTAGAAGAAGGGAAGAGCTCCGAATACTTTTATTTTCACTAAAAAGCCTGCAGCAGATAGCCTTTTTGCTTTCCAATCGATAATTGTTCTAACTATCTACGTAAGCCAGGTAAAGGTCAGAGATTGACTCCATAGTGTTCAGTTAATTTCCTCCATAGGTCCTTCCCGCAACAGGGCAGGAAGATACTAAAGGAAGACGTTTGGGCAACACGTCTGCCAAGGTAAGGTCAGGAGGGCTCAGGGTTTTAAATTTTAATAGTAGATATTGAACATCGATATTAATAATATAATATAACACAATAACATTCAACCATGGAAAAAGAACATACAAATATGAATTGGTATTTGATTTTAATATCAATAGAAGCTTGAGAACTTAGATGTAACAATAGGTTATGGTTTTTCGACCCACCTGAAGAACCCTAGCGAAGAACCCCAGCGAACCAAAGAACCAGGCCCCGTGTTTGTATGTGGCCTGCGCGAGCGTCAGAGTACTGCCATCTACCTTGCTGCTTTGCAGTTCAGTGCCTCACGAGGATCTTGCTCTCGACACAATGAGCACGGAAGAGGGGGGGAAACCCCCCTCGTACAACGACATAGCTGTTAGCGACAGATTTGGTACACGCACCAAGAGGCCTACCTTCGAGCCTCCAGTGCATCTGAGGGAGCAGCTCTTTACCCAGGAGCAAAGTCACAACAAAGAAATGGAACTCGAGCCCAGCACATCCCATCCGCAAGCTTCCAAAAATTGGCTGCCAGGTAAGTGCATTCCACAAATGGAAAAACCACCACTTTATCATATTAAATCTACAAGGGTGGGGGAACACACCCAATTTATGATGGACCATGCACTGATAGGCAAATTCCTGGGCCTCTGGCCAACCGAGAGAGATCTCACTCGCTGAATAAAGGACTGGTGGAATCTTAAAGGAGATTATGAGGTACAAATTAGCACCAAGGGCTTCTTTACAATTATTCTGTACAACCTAGAAGACAAGGACAAAATTTTCGACAATGGCCCATATTTCTACAACTCAGCGGGCCTTTTCCTAAGGTTCTGGACCGACAGATTCAGTCCAGAGCAAGAGTACTTCTCAAGAGCCCCAGTCTGGATACGGCTATACTCCCTGCCCTAGGAATTTTGGCTGGAAGAAATCCTAATCGGTATAGGAAACACGGTGGGACAATATGTCAAAACTTCGGAAGCCACAAAATTAAGGAAATACACTTCATATGCTCGAATCTGCATCTACATGGATATCTTGAAAGCTCTACCAGGCTCTATCACACTGGAATACCAGGACGAGGACTGGAACTAGACAGTCGACTACAAGCACTTACCCTTTCACTGCAGAAAATGCCACGAGCATGGTCACTTGTTCAGAGACTGCCCCTTGAACGCCTCAGCCCCCAAACCCGTCGAAGCCAAGTAGAAGGATGGCTTTACCAGTGTCAGAGGTAGGCGAAAGAATCCAACAAAAAAACAGAACCAGAGCTTAGCTGCAAGGGCCCCCTCCAAGAATTCCTTTGAAGCTCTTAAACAGCTTCAAAAAGAGGCAGAACTACAGAACCCCCTCCAAGCCTCAATGTAAGAGAAAGGTAAAAGCCCTGAGATACCACACACAACTCATCCAAAGGAAACCACTCAGTCAACGCAATCAGGTAGGGATGAGGACACCAACATGCTTATTGACGAAACGGATCTGGCAAAAATAGACCTAGAAAAACTGGAGGAAGCCCTTAATCAAAAGGATCTGCTACATATTCCAATAGAACAGCTTAGGAAAGTGCACAAAGTTTTCACTAACTCCAGGACATGCTCCACAGCTAGATTGGGCATCTCGTCAGAACCCAGCCACGAGCCCAAAAAATCCACGAAGGAGAACAAGAGGTGAGGACGCAAACCATCCCAACAGCTTATAAAGGAGGCAGGCCACTTAATGATCAACTTGGGCCAGATACAGAGGTTATCGGAGGGATATCTCCACCCCCCCCCACCATCCTCATGATGAAGACCATATCTCGGAACATTAGAGGTCTAAATGGAAGATCTAAGCAGTGGATCCTCCGAGATTGCATTAAGACAGAAAACCCAGATATATTACTATTGCAAGAAACCAAATGTGCAGGACGGGAAACAGAAAGTATTTTTTGGAGCAGCTGGAAAGGAAGGGATTTCCTCTTTCAGGACTCTGTAGGTGCGAGAGGAGGACTGGCCATCCTCTGGAACCCGCAAATGGTCACTATGACTCACCCCTTCTCCACAAAAGGTACCCTAACAGCTCACTTCAAAGCTTTAGACTCCTCCAAGGAAGGAGCCATCACAAATGTCTATGGCCCGCAATCCATCCAAGACAAGGAGGGCTTTATACAAACCCTGCATTATATTCAAACCCTCATACTCTCGCCGCACTAGATTATTGGAGGCGACTTCAATATGATCCTAACTCTGGAGGAGAAAAGTGAAGGATTAAAACGGCTGGAGCCAGACAGTGCCAGGTTCAAAACCCTAATAGAGGAATTAAATATGGTTGACATGGAAAACCAAAATGGGATCTTTACATGGTCTAACAAAAGGATAGGGCCCCCAACCTACAGACCACATGCTCGGGCCCTATCCTTTTGTTAGACCATGTA
>JASDQU010373601.1:9043-21449 GCA_032191745.1 Picea mariana
TCTCCACTTTTTTGCAAATTTCGGCGCTATTTATCAGGATGACACTATTTTGGGTGTTATTTTCGTTGAGAAGCAAAATTCAACGTTAAATTAGGTGCCATTAGCACCTAATTTGGAGCCTAACTTAGCGCCTGATTTACCGCCTTATTTAGTGCCTACTTTAGTGCCCAATTTTGTGCCCTATTTAGCGCCCAAGTTAGCACCAAGTGTAGCTTCCAGTTTATCTTCCAGTTTGTCTTCTACTTTAGATTCCAGTTTAGCTTCCTGGTTAGCATCCAACTTAGCTTGCTTTTTAGCTTCTAGTTTGACTTCCAATTTAACATCTACTGTGCCTAAATAGTTAATTTGTTGAGTTGTTGGGAGTTAAGTGGATAAGGGATTTGGAGATTTATGGATTTGGGGTCTATGGATTAAGGTTTAAGGGATTAGGGGTTATAATTTAAGGAATTAAGGTTCAAGGGCTAAGGGGTTTGGGTCTTATGGGTTAGGTAGTTTAATTGTTAATTGCTTCGTGATTATATTTGGTCAAGGGCTTAATGACATCCATCGACTCCGCACATAATCTTAGATATCGTCCACGTCTCATTGTCATAATTATTCATTTCCATATGTAGAATATTTATCATAAATCTATTGAAATGTCATGGAACTTCCAATACACCCATCACATATGTCTTCCACCAACCCCACATAGTGAGCAACGAATGGGGCCAACATTCAAATGTATTCAATCTGTGCCCATATGCATCAAAATTNCAACGTTAATAATGGATGTCTCATTTTCATCATTCGTCATTTCCATTTGTAGAATCTTTGTTGTAACTCTCTTGAAATGTCATGGAACTTCCAATACACCCATCAAAAATGTCATCCACCAACCCCGCATAGTGAGCAGTGAATGGGGCCAATGTTGAAATTTCTTCAATATGTGCTTGTATGCGTCAAATTTTGACATGGTTAGACTAGAAACATGCATTGATGGTATGGGAGGGTTTCAAGACTCAAGGATGTATTATGTCCCCACATAATCTTTGAGATCGTCCATGCTTGCATCAACATTCATCATGCACGTCTCATTGTCATCATTCGTCATTCCATTATATAGAATATTTGTCGAAACTCTTTTGAAATGTCATGTAACTTCCAATACACACATCACAAATGTCTTCCATCGACCCTGCACAATGAGAAATGAATGGGGCCAACATTGAAATTTCTTCAATCTTTGCTTATATGCGTCAAAATTTGACATGGTTAGACTAGATAGATGCCTTGACGGTATGGGAGGGTTTCAATATTGAAGTATGTTCAATGTCCCCACATAATCTTTGAGATCGTCCATGTTTTCATCAATGTTCATAATGGACGTCTCACTGTCATCATTCGTCATTGAAATTTATATAATCTTTGTTGAAACTCTCTTGAAATGTCATGGCACTTCCAATACACCCATCACAAATGTCATCCTGCACCAACCCTGCACAATGAGCAGTGAACGGGGCCAATGTTGAAATTTCTTCAAATTGTACTTGCATGCATTGAAATTTGATGTGGTTAGACTATACACATGCCTTAACGGTACGGGAGGGTTTCAAGACTCAAGGATGTATGATGTCCCCACATAATATTTGAGATCGTCTAGTACGTTTGCATCAACATTCATTATGGACGTATCATTGTCATCATTCATCATTTTCATTTGTAGAATCTTTGTCAAAACTCTCTTTAAATGTCATGGAACTTCCATCACACCCATCACAAATGTCTTCCAACAACCTTGCATAGTGAGTAATGAATGGGGCCAATGTTGAAATTTCTTCAATTTGTTCCTGTATGCGTCGAAATTTGACATGTTTAGAATAGACACATGCCTTGACAGTATGGGAGGGTTTCAAGACTCAAGTATTTATGATGTCCCCACATAACCTTCAATATCGTCCACGTTTTCATCAATGTTCATCATGCACGTCGATCTCATTGTCCTCATTTTTCATTCCATTCTATATAATCTTTGTCAAAACTCTCTTGAAATGTCTTAGAACTTCCAACATGCCCTTCACCAATTTCATCCACCATCCCCGCATAGTGAGCAATGAGTGGGGCCAATGTTGAAATTTCTTCGAAATGTGACTGTATGTGTCGAAATTTGACATGGTTAGACTAGACACATGCCTTGAAGGTATGGGATGGTTTTAGGACTTAGGGACATCATTATATTCATCATCACCATCATCATGGTTTTAATTTCCATCATCATCATCATCATATTCATCGTGACCCAATTTGTCCATCCATGCCAACAAAGATCAAACTCAACATACCCATGTTTACAGTGAAACCTGATGAATATGTCAATTTCCATGTATTTGTCTTTTTCTCATGGCATTCTTCAAGATGATTAAACCGTGATTATGTTAAGTTCAGACATACCAAAAGAATTTTATAGGGTCCAACATGAAAGTGGTTTAATGGTTAATGGGTTAGGGATTATATTGGGTGAAGGGATTAATGACATCCATCGACCCTACATGGTTAGTAGTGAATGAGGCCAATGTTGAAATTTCTCCAAATTGTGCCTATATGCATCGGAATTTGACATGTTTATACTAGACACATGCCTTTATGGTATGGGAGGGTTTCAAGACTCAAGGATTTCTGATGTCCCCATAGAATATTCAATATCGTCCATGTTTCAGGGGGTTAGGGGTTAGATGGTATAAAAGTTAAGGTCTTAGGCTTAGGATTAGTGAAATATTTCAATTTGTTTTAAAATATAAATTAATGAACAAACTTTGGATGCATTTATCCTAATGGTTTGGACTTACATTTTTTTACATATACGATATATGTAATTATATTTTTTAACAATTTCATATTTAATGTATTGTTATTGAATAGGTTCTTCATCCTAGTTAAGTCCAAGTCTAACCAATAACCTAACAACACTTGTAAACCATTATCAACCAATAAATGACCACTAACCATGCTAACTCTTATCCAAATAATCCTAAATTTTTTCCCAACAATTCATAGCAAAGATTGAACACTTTAAGGATATTGCAATAGGTAATTTGTATCGACATAAATACTACTAAAGCATTTCAAAGTTTGGGCCATAAGAATCAACATTTTTAAAATATGGATTACAAATAATTCTAAAAAATTATAAGTCTTGGCCATTAACATTATTGTCTGAACAATGTCATCCAATGTATCATTGTCAATGTTCATATGTTCTTTCAAGTATTTAATATTATCATCATCCTCATCTTGACTTGCATCATCTTCATCATCATTGAAATTTGAATGTAGACCATCTATATTGTTACCATATGTATTTGGATCATCATTTTCTATACCATCCATATTGTTGTCTTCCATAACATCATCTAACTCTGGATTGTTGTCTTCTTGTGCCTGAACATAACCATCTTCAACATCATCATGGATGTCAATTTCTTCGATGTTCTCTAATGCCCCTCTCTCATTTTGTTGGCTATCATTGTTTTTTTCAGTATCCACTAATGCATCATCAAATACATGCCTTAATCTTGGATCATAATGTATGACAAATATACATTTCGGGTGCAAAATATCTTCATAGAAAAATAATTGCATGTGAACGACATACATATATTAGACATATGTTATAACAATTTCATTGATTAATAAACAAATATATTACAACAATAAACTATGACCTAATAGATTAATGATCACTACCACTTCTTATTTGAGTTAAAAAAAGTACCTGCTAACAATGAATTGGTAGAACATAAGGATCATTATCCTCCGGTAGGAACCTCGAGGAATCTATAGACAAAAATCCACTATCGGTATCATGTCTTTGTTTCCTCTCAAATGCTTCATACCATCTACACTTAAAAATACAACATTTAAAAGAGCGGTAATCCAAATCAATAATTTCTTGGATTTTCCCAACATATTGTAGATTCCCTTCAATAATATTCTTATCTTTTGAGCTTTCTCAACTGGATTGATTGAAATCAACCATGATTAAACAATCAAAGGATCATATATTTACATATACACTTTCTACACGAGAATGTCGTCCATATACCCACATTGCAGGATATTTCCTCGCTTGTGAAAGACCATTTATTTCAGTGAAAACAAATATAATGACGAATATTAAAATAGTTAATAGTGTCAAAACTGTAAGGAAACAATTGTTTTTGTAAAATTCCAACTGTACCTTTATTTCACATCCTCTACACATGTTGATTTCATCTTCTGTTATGTTTAAATTTATACATGCATTTTCTATTTGATTTTGAATTTGTTCAGTAACCCATTCTAGTGTGAAATATTTTCCACATTCCCCAAGAAGATCACTTGGAAGTGGAGTATTCCTTGGGTTGGATCTCTTAAACTATCTCCTTGCTTCTAACACTTCTTCTCTCTTTTTTATCCAGGTGGATATTGGTGGCAACCCACTTGTTCCAACTAGCTCCTTTTGCTAGTTTTTAGTTCAACACATTCTTCTATACTTCTTTTTAATTGTGGGTTCTACACTTCCAGGGCTGTTTTGAGCTCTACACATCTTCCAGGTGGATACTGGTGGCCTCCACCTAATCCAACAGGCATATTTTGTATGTTTTCATGTCAACACATCTTGCTATACTTCCAAGGTTGTTTTAGGGCCCTAAACATTTTTATTTTGGCTCGCTAGTACAGTCAAACTATAGATGGAGTCATAGTTTTATGACGTAATGCGTAGTTCTTGAAAATACCTTTCCAATGGGTTATCACGCACCAAAAATGAAGATCGTATGCAAAAGTTATGACCCCGAGAAGTTAATGTACTAACTTACCCAAACAAGGCCCACATGACTTTTGGTGTTTCATCTCCTAGGGTTAGGTTTTTGGATGTCTAGGGTTTTGGAATTCTTGTTTAACATAAAAAGGCCTTTATAGCCTCATTGTAATGATCTTTTTGCGAATGAGTGTAGCCATCACCTCTCTTCTCATAGATAAAGCTGCCACCATTCTAGCGAGTCTTGCACTCTATAATTTTACAGTCTCTTTACAATTATTTCATTAATAGAAATCACGTATTGTTGTATTTCTTTATTTCTGGAAAGTGTCATGAGTATTTCATTGTAATTTATTTTCTTTCATTTCATTTTGAACATAATCCAGATCAGTGGTATCAGAGCAGGATGTTCTTGATCATTTTTCAGCGCATGTCCCTGATGAGGTCCGAGTATATCCAATTGGATCTCAAAATTTTCTCTCTCGGGGACAATCACTCTCGCACACCCAAGAAACCCTTGATGGAGGCAAAAAATAAAGACGGCAAAGAAAAAGATTATATTAACCTGTTGCTTGAGAAATCTCTCACCCGACAAAGGGATGAAATGATGAAGAATTTTTCACACATTCTTCAACGCTCGCGGATAGCAATAGACACATATTCATCAAGCGACCATTTTGGAGGAACCTCTGCCTTCAAGGTACAAGTTAATTTTGATATTCCCATATTTGAAGGTTAGATAGATGCAGATGCCCTAGAAAAATGGTTAAATCTATTAGAAGGTTATTTCTCTATTCAAAAAAATTTTGATAGGGAAAAGATCACCTTTGCACTCCTCAAGGCTCTCCCCCATGTCAAACATTGGTGGGAAACTTATTGGGAGAAAAGTTCTACAAAGGAATCTGGAATCTATGGGGTCGAGCCCACTTGGGATTTTTTTGTGGATGTGGTCAAAGAACAGTACTATCCTATTGATAACTATGAAAACCAGTACATGATATGGACCACATCGCGGCAAGAGAAGAGCCAAACAGTGTCGGAGTTCACAAATACTTTCCATACCTTGCGCACCAAGTTGGGTATCAAGGAATCTGAGTGACATCTGAAACTGAAATACCGTGGAGATCTGCATAGGTACATCCAAACCATAATGGATTTCCTAAACATCTCATTATTAGGAGTTGCCTATCGATATGATGTCAAAATCAAGCAGAAATTTAGGCACCAAAACAAATGGGAATTCATGTCTGTAAATCTGCAACAACCAAAGCAGGGTAAAGACAGACCTAACCAACAACCCCTAGAAAACTAGTCCAAGACACAAGACAAAAAAGGTAAAGGGAAGATGAAGAATGACACTGGGAAGTGGCGTGACTTCCACAAAATCCCCTGGCACAACACCGATGAATGTCGCTCAAAACAGTCATTGGTGTCTGAGGTCAAAGACATGGAGCTGAACCCTGATTCATAATATGATCCATAAAATATTGAAAATAGACAGATCATCGACGTAGACCCCACTTCCAATGTTGCGACTGCAACAATTCAACCAGAAGAATCAGTAGATCCTAAAGAGGGGGAACTCCTCTTCCATTCACAGATGTGGGGGAAGGGGACTCCATTGCATTTCATTGTTGGTAATGGCAGCCAAAATAAACTCATCTCAGCTAAGGTCGTCAAACAGTTGGGGTTGTTGACAACACCACACTCGCATCCATACAACATCAGGTGGCTTCACCAGGGATGAGATCTTCGTGTCAGGCAGCAATGTCGCATGTCCTATGGCATATAACCCTTCAATGATGAGGTAGTGTGTGATGTTTCCCCTCTTGATTTCTATGATGTGGTTTTGGGCCAACCATATATGTGGAGATGTCATGATGTATATGAGTTTACACCCCGTAGTGTCATTATTACTTTGGGAGGTCAGCTCTATCGGATACTAGAGGTAGTTTTGACTACCACTCCACCAAAAAAATGCCGAAAGGTAATATCTGATACTGCAAAATTCATCCTCTGCACAGTCTATTCAAAGGATGCATATAAGACCTCTACAACCACTGCAGCCTCAACACCTTCTATCCAACAAAAAAATATTGTCAATAGAAATAAGATATTTTTTATTCACCTACAATGGTGCCTACACGATGCCCCGTCAAACCCAGAGACAACAAGTTGGTAGAGCATATTCAACCCCACCAACAACCAGTTTGTGACAGTCTTTCACAGACTAAGAAACACAAATTCTCCAACAAAGCACACAGATCACCAAGATTCAGATTCAGAACATGCTTTCTCCTCTTCATTGGGAACTCAACACAATCGATACCATTGCTTCCTAAGGGGGGAGGATTGATCCATGTGGATATTGGTGGCCACCCACTTGTTCCAACTGACTCATTTTTCCAGTTTTTAGTTTAACACATTCTTCTGTACTTCTTTGTAATTATGGGTTCTACACTTCTAGGGCTGTTTGGAGCCCTACACATCTTCTAGGTGGACACTGCTGGCCTCCCACCTAATCCAACTAACTTATTTTGTATGTTTTCATGTCAACACATCTTGTTGTACTTCCAGGGCCATTTTGTGGCCCTAAATAGTGTTAATTTGGCTCGCCACAATCAAAATGTAGACAAAGTCAGATTTTGATGGCGTAATGCATATTTCTTGAAAAGAACTTTCCAATGGGCTATCACGTGCCTAAAACGAAGATCGTATGCAAAAGTTAGTCCTTTGGGAAGTTAATGTACTAACTTACCCAAATGAGGCCCACATGAATTTTGTCGTTTCATCTCCTGGGGTTAGGTTTTTGGATGTCTAGGGTTTTGGCATTCCTGTTTAACATAAAAAGTCCTTCCGAGCCTCATTTTAATGATCTTCTTGCGAATGAGCATATCCGTCACATCTCTTCTCACAAATAAAGTTGCCACCATTCTATCAAGTCTTTCACTTTGTATTTTACAGTCTCTTTACAATTCTTTCATTAATAGAAATCAAGTAGTGTTTTATTTCTTTGTTTCTGGCAAGTTTCATGAGTATTTCATTGTAATTTATCTTCTTTCATTTCGTTCCAAACATAATCCAAATCACTTTTTATCATACAAATCAATCCATTTTTAATAAATTCCATGTGGTACAGAATGAACTTGTCGAGTATAACACTTCTGTCTACACCTATTACATGTCAACATGTTTATTTCAAACTCCAAATGTTTTTCTGTTAATTTGACAAATAAATTACAGAGCAAATTAATGATTGCAATAAAAACAACCACAATGATCATGAATTTACTTACTAATTTATATTCAAACACCATTAGATTGTGGTTTTTCTCCATCAATAATATATGATGCTCGTTCTTCATCCCAGAAGCATGGCCCATCTTCAAAATCCTTACCAAGGAATTCGCATAGGAAGAAAATGCTTCATTCAATACATACCCTTTAGCCATACAACCCTCTAGATGCGCCTTTTGTCGAACATATATTTTTAGAGTTTTCATATACCTCTCAAACAAAAACATCCACCTCATTGATATGACACCCTCCAATTCAATGTCATCGACTATGTGTATAAGTAAATGGACTTGTAGGTCCATGAAACTTGTAGGGAGCTCCTTCTCAAATACACATACAATTTCTGAAATTTCCTTCTTCCATTTTGGTACTTCACATTCGTGGATCTCCTTGGAGGTCACCCACCTAATATAAGAATAGTAAATTAGTATGAACCTTTATTGAAAAATTAAAATGGAATATAATATCTCTATGTCTCTCACACATGAACATTTCATACCACATACCTTGTAAATGCTGACAATCGACTTATGGCATTCCTTAATTCAACAGTAAGACATGAATCCCCCCTAATTTCCAATGGTGTGATATGCTATCAAACACATTTATCAAACATCATTAGTAATTTTTATCACACAACAAAATATCAAAATATATTTAGTACTTAATCAATATTACCAGTAAAACTTAAATGATGATATATAATACCTTCATAAAATTATGAAAATCATGTGTTTTAAATCCTGTGATATGTCCATCAACTGTAAAATCTTTATCCAATGATAACCCATAGCCAGTAGGTGTCCTTATTGAACGAATGACTTTTTTTAGTTGGTCTAGCTCTTCTTTTTTTTAAAATCCATGGAGCTTCTACATATGTTTCATTTTCCCTATTTGGCCACAAATGTCTTCTATCAATTTTGGTATGCGAAAGATAAATTTCTCCTCGAAGACAAGTTGTCCTTATCTTTTCCTGATATATGTTGAATTATAGAATCCGTGACATATTTGAAGATGTGCATATGATCTACTAGGTGAGATATTAATAGATCCTTCCAGTAAGGGAGCTCATAAAATATGGATTTCCTTTTCATTCCTTTTGGCATATTAACTACAAATTGTTCTGGTTCTTAAATTGAATCACCCCGATCAAAAAAATCCTCCAAAGATTTCAACTCCACATATTCATACTTCTTAATCCAATCACCTGGGCCCATAATCATGAGAGGGCCTTTATTTTCAACTTTTCCATCAAATTGATTCTTCAGACGATTTCTAAACTTATGATCTGGTGGTAGAAAAACCATGTTGTTTGTGTAAACAAATTTATGTATATTTTTAGAATATCATCCTTGAAATTGATCTACATATATTAGACATGGAAATATCCCCTTTGTTTGAAGCCCTGCAATTCAATAAGTAATGTTAATAACATCAAAATAATAGTATAGAAGTATGAAAGTTGGGATGAAAATAAATTATGAGTGTGAATACGTAAATATTTTATCTTACCATAATAGACACCAAGTCCTGGGAAATCATGAATAGTCCAACATAGCACACCATAAAACATGAAGGACCCATTTGATGGAGGACGTAATACGCCATACATTCTTATGTCTTTCCATAGTAGTTGCATCTCATCAATAAAAGGCACAATATAAACATCCATGTTTTTAACTTGATGTTTTCCTGGAACAATGGGAGTCAACATAAGGTGCTCATTTCTAACACTCATCCTAGGGGAATATTGTATATTATCAATCTGAATGGAAAAATACTATAATTTGAGCTCAAGAAGAGAATGGGAAAACTCCATCAATTGCAATACCAAACCTAATACTATGTGGTTGATCTTTGAATTTACTTAGCCATTTTTCCTCTATGTGTTTCATTGCTTTGGAGTTAGTCGGAATTCACATGAATCCATCTTTACTCTTATTCTTTGTATGTCGGTCCATCAATTGTGAAGGTGACTTGCAACGAAACATTCGTTGAAGTCTAGGTATAATTGGCATGTGACGTAAAACCTTCTTTAGAACTGTAGGACCTTGTTCATCTGCACAATATATCTTCTCTTTGCATACATGGCATTCTACTTTGTTTTGATATTCATCTCTATATAAAATGAAATCATTTTTACATGAATGAATTTGCTTATATTCAATCCCTAACTCAACCAACAACCAACGTGCTTCTTTGCAAGTTGATGGCAACACATTCTCTTCAGGGAATATTTTAGTTTTTAGTGCCTTGTAAAATTGCCAGAGATTAAATCAATTGAATGTTTGAGTTATGATGAACATGTTTGATATGTCAATCTATACTATGACTGTTTATATACAATATACGGTTCTAAAATCCCATTAAGAAATATAAATGAAGTTGATGAATTCTTATGAATTATGTACACCAATTGATAAAGAAAAGTAAGAAATACATTTCAAATCACTTCAATAGGGTAGTGAATCCTTTGGCTGACCAACCAAATAGTGACTTGATTTCTAATAATATCAATGTGCATGCAATTTTTTAGGTTCTACTTGCACCCGATCTGAACACGGTTGTCTTCGCAGCTTTCTTGATTGAGTCTTTCAGGTTGTTATCATCAATATTACATTGGTGGTAATTACCCCTGTTATCATCATTACTTTCAACCATATGATCATTATCGTCATCATTGTTTCCATGCCCAAAGAAACCTGTAAGGATTTCATTCAATCCTTCTTTATGCACTGCATTTTCACTATCATCATCATCATTAAAGCTATGTGGCATGTCATCAATGTATGCTAATCTCACCATCTCTTCAAATTTATCAGTTGGTAGTATTCTCTTCAATGTTTCTCTTTTCTCTCTGGTATGGTTTAAAGGTTGGTTTGGATCATCCCACCCAAATCTTAATAACCCAATTTGATCTTGGGTATTAGTAGGTGTATCATCAATATCTTCTACCTATCGACAAACACAAGCATTATTTAATTTTTGGCAACAATTGGATAAATCATAATTGTATCAATTTCAAAGAAATATAAAAATATATGTCTTAACCAATAAAAATATAGAATGTATGAACATATATGAATCAATTGAATAATGGAACATCATTTTATATACTTCTTTTTCTATACAATAATTTAAAATAAAACATAGTTTTGACAACATAGTTTATAAAATGTCAATCCACACTCGTTGATTATTCTTTGGTTTTCTACCCTTAAGAACATCCTTAGGGAGACCTTGTTCTTCCATTTTATTTCGTGCAGGGGTGCATTTTAAGAAGGGGTAATTAATCAATAACTCACCCCCAATGGTAAGGCCCATAATAGCCTCAACCATTATCAATCTATAAACCTCTCTTTCCATATATCCATCATTATCATTTATAGCTTCAACACATTGACAATTCAGTCTTAGAGTAGGGTCCCTTCCCTTACTACTATTTATAAAACTTGCAATATTTTTGTGTGTATGAACATCCATATATATACATAAGATGATCTTTTTTCATTTCTTTTCAACTTTCCAATTGGAGACAATGTGTATACATATTGGAATTTAGACCATATGCTGACATGCTAGGTTTATATTTTGCTAGCCTTCTCCATTCGCCATTGTAATATGATGGACCATAATATGACATTAATCTCCTAGTGGTTTGTTGTGAATTGTTTCTATGTTTAGAAACCACATGGAAATTTTGGACAATAAAGAGGCCTATATTTGCTCCATGAATATTGGAGGGTTGTATCATGTAGTTGTATCCCCAAAATTGAAACACCTCATACACTCTAGGTAGTTGTTGATCACTGTGCCAAGCACAATATAGTCGAAGATCAAATGCATATTTTTAAATTGATCTCAAACTCAGGGTAAAGTCATCATCTCCATCACATTCATTCTCATAGGGTATGTGGTCCACCTTCCCCTTGTCTTTAAGAAAATTATGTATCTTTAAAGATGTTCTTGTTCTGTTACTTGTTTTCATCAAATCCTCATCTTCGAAGCAGGTATATGTGCACATACTTTTGTTAGATGTATCATATGAAAAATGATCATCGCCCTCTAGGATATAAGTCAATGCTCCAGGAAACTTTAAACCAAGAAATTTATCCTGCAAGTATTCATTAAGAAAAAAATTAATTATTTAAATAATATAAAACAATGTTTAAAAGAAGTATACATATTATTTATATCAAATTGGAAAATTCCTTACCACAATTCCTATTGGATTTGAATCGATTGTAGGAGGCATAGTACCCACTAGAAGCTCATCATCTATGTAATGTCTTTGTACAATCGCTCATTTGAATTTTTTCTTTCCACGACATA
>JASDQU010373601.1:29131-59715 GCA_032191745.1 Picea mariana
CATTTTGGTACTTCACATTCGTGGATCTCCTTGGAGGTCACCCACCTAATATAAGAATAGTAAATTAGTATGAACCTTTATTGAAAAATTAAAATGGAATATAATATCTCTATGTCTCTCACACATGAACATTTCATACCACATACCTTGTAAATGCTGACAATCGACTTATGGCATTCCTTAATTCAACAGTAAGACATGAATCCCCCCTAATTTCCAATGGTGTGATATGCTATCAAACACATTTATCAAACATCATTAGTAATTTTTATCACACAACAAAATATCAAAATATATTTAGTACTTAATCAATATTACCAGTAAAACTTAAATGATGATATATAATACCTTCATAAAATTATGAAAATCATGTGTTTTAAATCCTGTGATATGTCCATCAACTGTAAAATCTTTATCCAATGATAACCCATAGCCAGTAGGTGTCCTTATTGAACGAATGACTTTTTTTAGTTGGTCTAGCTCTTCTTTTTTTTAAAATCCATGGAGCTTCTACATATGTTTCATTTTCCCTATTTGGCCACAAATGTCTTCTATCAATTTTGGTATGCGAAAGATAAATTTCTCCTCGAAGACAAGTTGTCCTTATCTTTTCCTGATATATGTTGAATTATAGAATCCGTGACATATTTGAAGATGTGCATATGATCTACTAGGTGAGATATTAATAGATCCTTCCAGTAAGGGAGCTCATAAAATATGGATTTCCTTTTCATTCCTTTTGGCATATTAACTACAAATTGTTCTGGTTCTTAAATTGAATCACCCCGATCAAAAAAATCCTCCAAAGATTTCAACTCCACATATTCATACTTCTTAATCCAATCACCTGGGCCCATAATCATGAGAGGGCCTTTATTTTCAACTTTTCCATCAAATTGATTCTTCAGACGATTTCTAAACTTATGATCTGGTGGTAGAAAAACCATGTTGTTTGTGTAAACAAATTTATGTATATTTTTAGAATATCATCCTTGAAATTGATCTACATATATTAGACATGGAAATATCCCCTTTGTTTGAAGCCCTGCAATTCAATAAGTAATGTTAATAACATCAAAATAATAGTATAGAAGTATGAAAGTTGGGATGAAAATAAATTATGAGTGTGAATACGTAAATATTTTATCTTACCATAATAGACACCAAGTCCTGGGAAATCATGAATAGTCCAACATAGCACACCATAAAACATGAAGGACCCATTTGATGGAGGACGTAATACGCCATACATTCTTATGTCTTTCCATAGTAGTTGCATCTCATCAATAAAAGGCACAATATAAACATCCATGTTTTTAACTTGATGTTTTCCTGGAACAATGGGAGTCAACATAAGGTGCTCATTTCTAACACTCATCCTAGGGGAATATTGTATATTATCAATCTGAATGGAAAAATACTATAATTTGAGCTCAAGAAGAGAATGGGAAAACTCCATCAATTGCAATACCAAACCTAATACTATGTGGTTGATCTTTGAATTTACTTAGCCATTTTTCCTCTATGTGTTTCATTGCTTTGGAGTTAGTCGGAATTCACATGAATCCATCTTTACTCTTATTCTTTGTATGTCGGTCCATCAATTGTGAAGGTGACTTGCAACGAAACATTCGTTGAAGTCTAGGTATAATTGGCATGTGACGTAAAACCTTCTTTAGAACTGTAGGACCTTGTTCATCTGCACAATATATCTTCTCTTTGCATACATGGCATTCTACTTTGTTTTGATATTCATCTCTATATAAAATGAAATCATTTTTACATGAATGAATTTGCTTATATTCAATCCCTAACTCAACCAACAACCAACGTGCTTCTTTGCAAGTTGATGGCAACACATTCTCTTCAGGGAATATTTTAGTTTTTAGTGCCTTGTAAAATTGCCAGAGATTAAATCAATTGAATGTTTGAGTTATGATGAACATGTTTGATATGTCAATCTATACTATGACTGTTTATATACAATATACGGTTCTAAAATCCCATTAAGAAATATAAATGAAGTTGATGAATTCTTATGAATTATGTACACCAATTGATAAAGAAAAGTAAGAAATACATTTCAAATCACTTCAATAGGGTAGTGAATCCTTTGGCTGACCAACCAAATAGTGACTTGATTTCTAATAATATCAATGTGCATGCAATTTTTTAGGTTCTACTTGCACCCGATCTGAACACGGTTGTCTTCGCAGCTTTCTTGATTGAGTCTTTCAGGTTGTTATCATCAATATTACATTGGTGGTAATTACCCCTGTTATCATCATTACTTTCAACCATATGATCATTATCGTCATCATTGTTTCCATGCCCAAAGAAACCTGTAAGGATTTCATTCAATCCTTCTTTATGCACTGCATTTTCACTATCATCATCATCATTAAAGCTATGTGGCATGTCATCAATGTATGCTAATCTCACCATCTCTTCAAATTTATCAGTTGGTAGTATTCTCTTCAATGTTTCTCTTTTCTCTCTGGTATGGTTTAAAGGTTGGTTTGGATCATCCCACCCAAATCTTAATAACCCAATTTGATCTTGGGTATTAGTAGGTGTATCATCAATATCTTCTACCTATCGACAAACACAAGCATTATTTAATTTTTGGCAACAATTGGATAAATCATAATTGTATCAATTTCAAAGAAATATAAAAATATATGTCTTAACCAATAAAAATATAGAATGTATGAACATATATGAATCAATTGAATAATGGAACATCATTTTATATACTTCTTTTTCTATACAATAATTTAAAATAAAACATAGTTTTGACAACATAGTTTATAAAATGTCAATCCACACTCGTTGATTATTCTTTGGTTTTCTACCCTTAAGAACATCCTTAGGGAGACCTTGTTCTTCCATTTTATTTCGTGCAGGGGTGCATTTTAAGAAGGGGTAATTAATCAATAACTCACCCCCAATGGTAAGGCCCATAATAGCCTCAACCATTATCAATCTATAAACCTCTCTTTCCATATATCCATCATTATCATTTATAGCTTCAACACATTGACAATTCAGTCTTAGAGTAGGGTCCCTTCCCTTACTACTATTTATAAAACTTGCAATATTTTTGTGTGTATGAACATCCATATATATACATAAGATGATCTTTTTTCATTTCTTTTCAACTTTCCAATTGGAGACAATGTGTATACATATTGGAATTTAGACCATATGCTGACATGCTAGGTTTATATTTTGCTAGCCTTCTCCATTCGCCATTGTAATATGATGGACCATAATATGACATTAATCTCCTAGTGGTTTGTTGTGAATTGTTTCTATGTTTAGAAACCACATGGAAATTTTGGACAATAAAGAGGCCTATATTTGCTCCATGAATATTGGAGGGTTGTATCATGTAGTTGTATCCCCAAAATTGAAACACCTCATACACTCTAGGTAGTTGTTGATCACTGTGCCAAGCACAATATAGTCGAAGATCAAATGCATATTTTTAAATTGATCTCAAACTCAGGGTAAAGTCATCATCTCCATCACATTCATTCTCATAGGGTATGTGGTCCACCTTCCCCTTGTCTTTAAGAAAATTATGTATCTTTAAAGATGTTCTTGTTCTGTTACTTGTTTTCATCAAATCCTCATCTTCGAAGCAGGTATATGTGCACATACTTTTGTTAGATGTATCATATGAAAAATGATCATCGCCCTCTAGGATATAAGTCAATGCTCCAGGAAACTTTAAACCAAGAAATTTATCCTGCAAGTATTCATTAAGAAAAAAATTAATTATTTAAATAATATAAAACAATGTTTAAAAGAAGTATACATATTATTTATATCAAATTGGAAAATTCCTTACCACAATTCCTATTGGATTTGAATCGATTGTAGGAGGCATAGTACCCACTAGAAGCTCATCATCTATGTAATGTCTTTGTACAATCGCTCATTTGAATTTTTTCTTTCCACGACATAAAAAACATCCAAAAACAACAATTTTCTCAAAGTATTCATCCCATGTACTATAGTCCTAACCAACCTCTTGTTCAGTGCAATCATTTTTTGTGTCTCTAGGATCCATTATCATATCCTCTTCCACCCATTATCCTCTACATGATTTAATCATTTTAGGTCCACGTACATATATTTTTCTTTTGCTAGTTGAATGCTTAGGCTCTACATTTTCTCCAATCTCCATCTAAAATAATCAACAACATGCATTAATTTCTGTCAAGATTGGATAATACACTATAAATTTTAATAATATTGTGAAAAAATATGGACGTATCACAAAATGCCATTAGATCATTTTTTCCTAATTTAAGTCAAAATTTGAGTACTTGATGTCCCGCGTCATCCGTTGTGTCCTCATTTGATATGACACGATCTGTTTCCATGGATTTATCTGGCTCCTATAATACACAACATAGTCAATAATGTTTAGTACACCAATTATATCATTTCAACGAATATTCTATCCAATAGAAAACCTCACATTAGTCATATATTTGGCATATTGGTATCATGTTTTGGAGTTGAAAAAAAAACAATTTTACAACCCTAGGTATATACATCGAGCCAAAATTTCAACAAAAAAAATATCCCACATCCCAATCCCACATGACCATCCTAATTTTTAAACTTTTCCCTTGATCATAAAATCACATTTAATCACCATTCTTGTGCATTTTCAGCCAATAAGTTTGATCTCAAAGGCCTCATGGAAAAAAATGACTTTATCTCCTCTATGTTGTAGCATTTGTGAATTCATAAAGACAATCCTCCTTTGGTTGAGTTTTCTTTGTCTTCTTACCTTTATTGTATCTATAGATTTCGTTGTTGTATCCTCTTCCACCCACTTTCCTCTCTGCGATTTAGTAGTTCTATGTCGTCCACGTCCTCTTTCCATGGCCTCCTATGGATCCTTTACACAACAATGACAATAATTTTTAGTGCACCAATCAAATCTATTATCATCTAATAAGTTAGGGAAAATAGGGCCACAAGTCAAAATTATCTTGGGATCAAACAATAGAACATGAGGAAAGAAATATGATGGTAGTATGAGGGAAAGAGACATGTAAGAAGACAATTTACATGTATAATTTCATCCTATTTCATTCACCATTACTCCTTTCATCTCTTTCCCTTCCATGAAACAATCACAACAACTATGGGTTCAAAATAATCCATCTTTCATTTCATTACAAAAATATCCATTCATAAAACTTGGTTGCAGACACTCAAAGTCAAGCCTACAATACTATAAACATGTTGAAGGAAAAGATGATACTAAACAAACTCAAACTTATACCTATCTTCAAATCATGGGATATCAGTAAAATTTTAGGTATGTGTGTATTCAAACAAATCAATTCATCCCACCATAACAACACATTAAGAGTTTGACACTATATTCATCCATATACAACCTTCATTATACATAAAAGAGGTGCATTCAAATTCCAAAATAGAATGCAACTGGAAAATCTTTGACAACCTACTACAAGGGACAACTTATATGGATTTATCTTATTTTGCAAATAACAAAATATCTCAAATAAAACATTTTCATGAATACACGAGGATTGAAACTCCTATGCATTACATAGTACTATGCATGCTTAAAAAATATTTTAATAAAATGTTATTTATAACATTCCAATTCTAGTAGATGAAAATCAAACTCTTTTATAGTATACAATAAATTATATAGGGTTTATGCAAAAATTAACAAAAATATCATATGGACAGAGGCCATATTTATCTATCAACCCTAATTTTTATGTAAACAACATGGATGATACATTGTTGAACATGTCATGGATTTTGCTTAATACTATGAGAGGAAAAGTTTTTCGTGGTAGAATACTCAAAAAAATCAACCATATTCATATATATTCAATGCAACTGCTGGTATTGAACCAACAGATTATTATACCCACAACATTTGTGAACCTAGTGACCAAACTACCATTCTTCCCATGTCTCTTATCCCTCACTTCGAAACCAAGGTATTAACTTTCATTTCAATTGCACACTAGTACTCAATTCCATAGGTCACAACCAACATGCCTGGTTCTACCAAATTTTGATAACCACTCCACCAAAACTAGAGCCACTCAACAATTTATTGAAGCAGAATATAAGGGATAACATGCAATACTACACACCGAAATATCTTGTACACTCAAAAAATGATGTTTTGATGTAATTTCTTCCAAATCTAGACCATATCATCATTACTTCACTTCACTTGGGTGATGTTTTTCCTACTATGCTTCATATCTAGCCATGGTTCAGACATCCTAACCAATTTCACATTCAACCTTCACATTTTTTTCCTTGTCTTAGTGCCCACATAGATTTCATACAACATTCCATGATGAAAACTTCATTACACTAGTGGTAGTTGAGAGATTCCACACTCAATTAGTCATGGCATGCTTTATTTACTATCATATAACTTGGGAAGGCTTATGCGAACACAATCGAGAGTGATTTGCCTCTAATTTTTAATTATTCTTCCTCCTAGATTTCTCTACTTTGTGAGACTCTGGATGATCATGTGGTATTTGTGCCAATGGAGTGATTCTATACATGACCTATTTTTATGAGTTATTAACAATGCAATCTTGTAATACACTGATCAATCTCCAATGATGCTCATTTATTGTCTTTCCACCCTTGAAAATTCTATATGATTTATCTAGCTCCATCATTGGGGTGTAATCAATGGACCTGAGAGCGGATCTGCCTTGAAAGAAGGGTCTATGTAGCAATGGAGGTGTATAGCTGAGTATACACTTATGTAGGTGTCATGATTATAATCTTGTATTTTACAAAAATGAGATTGAGGCTACATGTTTGCAACATCTTATGGAAGACATTAGTGGGATGTAGTTTTAATTGATCTTCCACCTTTTTTTCTTAGGTAGGTTGGGATTTGTTCCTAGTGAGAACCTGAGCTCATACCTTATTGAGATAATGAGTTTAAGTAAGATTTGGTATAGATTCCAAGATTTGGTGGATTACATCCTTGGATGAATTTGAGAAATGGGTCTTTGTTAATGGCACAAACTCTTTCAATGGTGAGTTGCGAGGAGAAGCATCTATAGAATGAATTTTTGAGACACTACTTTCTCTTGACATGGGGGCAGTTCCAAAAAATTTAAATTTTTTCTTGCTAATGCAAGGGGAAAATATAGATTACTATTGGGAGGTGAGGTCCTTTTATTTGATTGGAATTTTTAGGTGGAGTAGGGCATTATTATGCTTGTTGCATTGGATGATTTTGAGTTGATTGGTACTTTTTGCAATCCTTAGTGCAATTTCCATAATCATGGAATGGATCATTTCAGTTTGATTGAAATGTATTATAATTAAGAACTTGTATGTAGATCGGTCCTTCCAAGTTGAGTTGAATCACTTCAGAGATCCCCTTGTCCAAGTCAAATTCCATATAGATGTGAACACATGAGTATTATGTCATCTTTGGATCCACCCTATCAATGTACTAACCAAGGGAGATTTTAATTTTAATTAAGTTTTGGTCATGCCAAAAGATTAGTTAGAGATTACGCAATCGGACCTACGACAACATCGTTTTGGTTATATCAAATTTAATTATGCTTTACTACCTTCTATGGGTCAACATTTAAGGCACCTCTATCCTTATCACATTTAATATGGGTCAACATTTAAGACACCTCTATCCTCATCACACAATGACACCAAATTACCTTTTCCATTGAACACTGTATTAACACAATAGATTGTGATGCAATTCCACTAGACTACACATATATGATATTAGGATAGCCTTGTTATATTAATCACAAGCAGTCCATGATGGGAATAAAACCACATATACTAATGAGCTCTTATGTCGATGCTACCAATTATGTTCTACCGCACCTCCATATCCTTGCAAACCCCATTTATTAATATGGACTATTGTTGTTTATCAAACCTTACTCAACTACTACCTTTATGTGTCATTCAACGAATCAATGTAGATAAATTCAACAAGCCTCCTCCCCCTACACTCCAAGCTATTCTAGACACCTACAATGATGTTTTCATTGTGGCTCATTGCCTACCTCCACTGTGTCCCATCCACCTTTCTATTGAATCATCTCATTCCATGTGTTTCCCTTCCTAATTACGTCACCTACTACTTCTCCATGGTTGATCACAGTGAAATTGGGAAACTATTTTAGACTCATCAATGAAGGCCAGATTCAACCAAGTACCTCTTCTTCTGGCTCACTAGAATTTATTATTCCAAAGAAAGAAAAGAATGAATGTAGTCTTGTAACAAATTATCATGCCCTTAATAAGATTATAATAAAAAAAAATATAACCTTTGCCATGTATCAATTATCTCTTTGATCAAAGTAAGGGTTCTTTTTATTTAACCAAAAAGAATCTCACCTTCAAGTATGATCAAGAATGAATCAATTCATGTGATGCATTAAAAACACCTTCAAAACCAAATTTGATATGTATGAATGGCTTGCAATGCCATTCACTCTTAGCAATTCTCCATCAATATTCATGAAAATTACCAATGATATTTTTAGACCACATCTGGGACATATTATTGTGATATAAATTGATGATATTCTTTTTTTAGCTAGACATGGGATACCCATATTCAACATGTGCAAATTATGCATGACCTCCTCCACACTCATCAATTGTAAGTAAAGCCTAAGAAATCATATCTTGTCTAGAATTCTATCTCATAATTGGGGCTTCTTATTGCTCAATATTGTTTGGGATATAGAATAAAAACTAGCTAGAATGGTGGTAGCTTATCTCTAAAGAGAAAGAGATGTTGGCTACACTCACTCGCAAAATGATTTTACAAGAGGTCGAAAGAGTGACCTTGTTGTCTACATCATGAAAGAATAATAATATATCCTTTTACAAATGAGAGGTCCCATACATATATCTTGACCCATGGCTACTCTAAAAGTGGTCATGATGACTATATCCACTTCATCAATAGCTAAAATGGTTGCCTTTGTAGTATTTTTCACTATTTAGTATGAGGTCATCCTCCTCTTCCAGTGTGTCTACCTGGAAATTTTATTTTGTTTCTTATTAAAATATAATAGTTATAATTAATCCTCTTCATTAATGACCAATCCTTCTCCATGAAGTGGTGGAAATTGCAATCAGTGGGAGAAAACAACCTTGTTTACATACCAAGGCTAGTGGAGAACTTTGTCATTGTAATCTTAGATGTTGTCTTCTACTCTATATGTGGGTTAGTTTCACCATCAATATCTTCCTTCGAGTTTGTAGGTTCCTTGGTAATTTATTTAGATGTTTGGTCTTTTGTACCAACTAACTTAGTTTTACCCAATATTGTAGTCATCTCCTTTTCAAGCCCAAAAGTCCTTCTCCTTTAGTCTTATGTCTAGATTTTTCCTTTTTTCTTTAGCTTCTATATATTTCTTAATTATTTCTAGTATCTCTTCATAAAAAATGCTCATCTTTTCATTTCTTCCTCTAAATATTTCTCATTCAAATATGGTCATTGAATGACCACATGGGTTCTATGGTTGGACACAACCTTCATAAGATCATGCATTTTGAACTTCATAGGTTTGAATATATATATTCATCCATTTTCTATACCTTTGTCTTTGTACAAATTGAATTTTTCAAGCCAAAATCCCTAATGGTGATGGGGTATGTGGGCAACAATTTCTTTTGGGAAAATTTTAAAGCCTAATTAAAACTATGGGAAAATGTTGAAGTCTAATTAAAACTACAGGAAAATGTTAAAGCCTAATTAAAACTATGAAGGGTATTTTTGTAGGGGATCTCTTTGATCACTAATGTGTTTGCAATATGTTTTGGTAGAGTATGAGGATCCTTTGTAGCACTATATATATTGATATATGTTGATTCTTCATCTATATACCAATCCCCATTTTCTTTTAAGATCTTGATGGCTTCTGCTAACAATCTAGGGAATTTTCTTATGAACATCAAATCATATAGGGGAGTTAGGAAATGGTCACATATCGACATGTACTTATGCATATATTTATTCTGCCACAAATATTAACAATAAACCTAGATTTGTGGAGAAGTTGAGTTCCATGACCATCCCATCCTTGGAAAAGGACTTCCAACACAGACAATATCTAGAATGTAAGAGGACATGCAAAACTTGGGTTGTGTGCCTTCTTGGGGAAACTTGGTTGTCTCTCTTACATATCCAAGGGAAAGTGAGAGGATATAAACCAGTTCCTTGTTCAAGTATGTTATGCAATAGAGGCACCCATGCTTCCTTAAAATGTGTATCAATATTATCTCCATACAACTTTCTAGCCAAGGCGATTGCATTCAGGTAGGGCTCCTTGAGTTTAGAGATGGGATATATCTTCATGTCTCTAAACTTGAATTTTTTTCCTTGTTCCTACCATTCCTTTATGATATCATGGTATTTGTTAATATCTATAAATTTTATTATTCATGAAGTGGTAATGCATTTATCCACCCTAGAAAACTTGTAATAGGTTTTCAGATTGTCGAATTCATAATATGTTATACACCAACTTATGGCATTGATAACTTCATCTCTAAATTTGTATGCTCAATTACCCATTCAATCATTTATGGACATGGGAAAACAATTGATTTAACACCACATTATGTAGTTGGGATCTTCAAACATTCTTGTTTTTTATGGAATTCTATACATCCTACTCAATTGGGTTAGAAAAAGTATGTCCTAATTTAATCTTTGTATTATTGAAACAATTCCTCGTACTCAAAATCATGTGGTAGAGTTGTAAAGCTCAAGGTATTAAGATATGTAGGATTCATGAATTCTTTTGTCTTAGGATATTTGGCCATGGTTTCTATTTTGTTTTTCTTTCCATGGAGATATTAAAATCAAGTTTTCATCCACCCATATCAAACAAGATTCCATACATAATAAACAAGGTTCTAAATAGCCTTTAGGCTCTACACTAGGTGTTTTTTGCGCTGAATCTTGTACCCCAAAGAGATTACCTTCATCGCCCAAAGTCAGCGTTAAATTTGGCGTAGATTGTACTGAATTTAGCGTCGACTGGTGGTTCAAACAAAAAAAAATAAAAGGCTGCAGCCCATAAGGAAAAATCATTTTCAAAAGACGGGTGCAACCAAATCAGGGGTTGGGGGTTTCCCGAGGTCAAACGGAGGTTTCCAGACAATGGATGCATGATCTTCACATTCCACAACATCAAAGATTTCCTTTGTAGAACCAACATGATTTAATTGTGGGACCCACGTCATTCCACAACAGAAAGGACATAGGCTCAGGTTGTGGGTTGTCTTGAAGACCTCAACTTTAGCTGCAGATGCACGTAAGCCTCCTTCCCTCAGCAAGGGACTCTGACTAGCTGGAAACACTAGTCAATATCCAATGAGATGCTACATCAAAGATCACCATAGCAGGAAGTTCCATTTCCACAATTTTAAGGTAACAAAATTATCATCTTTCACAACTGTTAGATTTGAACTTCTTGATCTATAAATTTCCTCATGTTTTATGGTCTAATATATTGCAAGATTAGCAGAAAGCAAGCATGGGAGAGTTATCTTAACACTATTATTAAACATGGCCACCACAAACCTTCTTAGGAATTAGTTGAGAAAACATCTTTTCTCTCACAATCACTATCTTCTTTGGAATAATTTGTACACTTTGTATTTGAAACAACACTATAATATAAAGTTGAGTTTGACATTTGGTTATCCTTGTTAGAACATGAAAAAAAAAATAGGAATAAGGGAGAAGAAATAAGCACCTTCAAAAATCGTGACCAAGTCGACTTGCCCAAATCATGACATAAGGGATTTTCCCTAGCTCGCTTAAAATGTAAAGCAGAGGGAAGAAAGCAGATTCTAGGCACAATGAAGTAAGTCATTGTCAATTTATAGATTTCTAATTGTCTCAATTTTTTTATTTTTTTTTTAGTTTTTTATTAAAAAATTTAAAACAAAAAAATTATTTAATATATCTAGGGACATGAGATTGACCAAGAGAAAAATTCATTGGCTTTGATATTGGGGATGGAGGCCGTTAAAAAACTTGACGATGTAGACTTGAAAACGCTTGCAAGATACATATAAAAACGATTTGCTAACACCCTTGAAAGGTTGCAAGAAAATAAACCTTATCAAAGGGAATCAATTGATTCCCTAACCACTCCTTGATCGAGTAGAAGATCAAGGAGTAAATAATTGACGATAACCTCTATAATATGGAACAGATAGTAGAGACCTCCATTGCTGAAGCCACTCTAAGGACCCAAACTTCTTCGATCATGCCATGTTTTGGATCTTGCATTGGTACCTATGATACAATGATAGAATACAACATGGTTTTAGGTGAAATCTGAATGTTATATGCTGAGAAGGTTTTTTTGAATAGGTTTAAGGAATCATGCCTTCAACGGTTCAAAGACCATATTCATTTGTTGTTCTCAAAGATACCAATGCACCTACAGAAATATGTAATTCACGACATGGAGTTTGAATTTGGAGTAGGTTGGTCAGCAAAAAAGGTGAAAAGACAAATGTCTTATAATTGCAAGAGATTCAGGTGCAACCAAACAAAGAAGATAAAAAAATTCCCACTCGCAAAGGCTCAAAAAAAGGTCAATTGATGTCAGTTTAAAAGTATGGAAAAAACTTGTAAAATCATATGAGAAGTCGGATGCACGGAGGAAGTTCGGTGAGGAGAGTACCTAGGTATTTGAATTTTCTCGTAATATTATATCAAATTTCTGAAATTTTCTCAAATTTTCTCAAATTTCTTATTTGTGCATAGTTAAATTGACTTAGTGTATGTTTCAGGACAAGGCCTCCAAAGCTAGGCTTGCAAAACTCCATGTCATGCATCACAGTGGTAAAAAATGTCTACAGGCCTTGATCTTCACATTTGTAAGTATATTTATTATGTGAAATGATATTTTTTTTATTTCCTAAAAAAAAAGTAAATGATTACATATTTATTAGTTTAACTAGTCCATGTGCCATGTTTTGACAGGAGGACAAATATGGTCGACATCCTACACATTTTGAAAAAGAAATGTTACAAAACAAAAAGCGGACCGACTTTGTAATCTTGATGGAGAACGAGGTATCAATAGTACTGAAGGATCCCTTGCCTTGTTTTTTCCCTAGTTTTTGTCAATGGCTCCCCGTTTGGGCATCCTTGACCCTTATTTCCTTTGAATTTTATGAACTTGTGGAATGTTCCTTGCAATTTATGGATTTTGGAAATACTAACCCTTGTTTTGTGGATCTTGATAACAAACATAGTTTTCCTAGTAGGGCTTTGCCCCTTTTGTTTAATTTATTTACGTTTTCCTACTATTTGGATAAGTTGGATTTTCATCCAACATTCATAGGGCCTTATCTCCCTTGGATCATGAATTGGATGTGAATAGTTAAAAATGGTGGTAACCATGCTTTGATTATATAGGGAATTTAGTTTTTCAATGTGGGGCAAATATAGAGCACAATAAACTTGAGCTTTCATTTTACTCTACCTTATGAGGGGTTTTTCAAGGTTCTCTAACCTTGTATGGTGGATTGTTCTTCCTTCCCGTCTCTTTTTCCCACTTGAATTTAATTTTGTTAATTGTTCTCCTCCTTTACACTTGGCCCTTACCAACATTGACTTGTTGCATTAAACTAGTCGTTCCAATTCTAGTCTCACCATAGACCTTAATCAGAGGGCACCACAAAAGGTTAACAAAGAGTGTTGACATTGACTACCTAGTTTTATATGTAGGCCATATCCATTTTATTAAATTATTCTAGTGGAGTGTCCCTCGACTTTAGTTATCCTTATTCATTATTAATAGACTTAGCTCTCAATAGTGTTGAGTCTCCTTGATGGGTCTCATGTGTGATTTCTTACTGTCAAACCTATCACACCACCCACATAATAGGGTATTTTTTTGCAAAATCTCATGAATTTTCCCATTCAAACACTTTACATTTTTATATAAATTTAATTGCTTCTTTTAGTTTAGTATTATTTTACTTGCTTCAAACCCAAATTCCCTCACTAGGAGCTCTTCCCTCCCTTTATGGGCACTCTTGTCCAAATTTATATTGAGTTTTTATGTTTCACAAGAGAATCTATCGAAAAATACAAGAGCTTTGAAACAACTCAATCAAAGATCCAAACATGTCCTTACATGTCATCCTCTTTGCAATATGAGAGATGAAATGATCCTTCATTGAATCAATGATGATTCTATTTTCCTTGTCCTTATTATGGTGAGCATACAATTATGTTGGATTGACAAGTTTCAGAACCACTTTTGTGACATGCTCTCAAATATTGGCTTCCTCCATAAGAATTTGTGACCTAAGCTTCTGAAGAGAAAAATTGGAAGCTCATTCCAATGTGTCACACCCTCTAGTACTATGAGTCATCTTACACATTCTGAATTGATCCTAAAATGAAAAATCAACAATAAATGAAGTAGACACTACCTTTCAACTGGTATTAGCGCTTCTCCCAAGAAAACTTCATATCTATGAATAGAAGACAAAGTTCAAGTATGTACTTTTGGCTTCTTACTATAGGCCAGTACAACCCTCCGAGCTCTCCAGAACCATAGCCAGGTAAAAACAAAAAACCCTAGCTCCAACGAAGAGAGTCCAATAAGATAAGACCACACTAACAATTCCTCCTTGGCCTCATGCAAGGCATCTCCTTTTCTCTTCCTCCTCATTAGGTACAACCCTAGGGTTTGTCATGAAAACCTAACTCCTTACCTCCTTAAAGTAGAAGCCCTAACACCCTAGACTTCAAGAATGATCAAGAAACCCTAGTGACTGAAACAAGTGAAAAAGTAAAAAAATAGAATGAATAAAGGAGAATAAGAGACTAATGTTGTTCCTCCTACATCTCCAACTGAATTGTAAATAAGAATAATCATAATATTATCAATGATTTCATCATCTCCAATGTCTAACTCACAAGAAAAAAGCCAAGTATCGTACAAGAGAAAACTCCTAACAATGGACATGTTCTTTACACATCATAAATTCTTCTAGGTTTTCCTCATGAACCCCATTGTATTCTCCAAGAAGACAAGTACAAATAAAAGAGCACAATAATGATGACAATTATGAAAGAACTATCTCATTTCTTTACATATAGAGAGGTAATGAAGGCCAAAAATAAGAAAGTGGGCCCAAAAAATTACAACCAAACTACTACAAACAAGTAAGCTCACACATGTGAATAACTCCTCCTACATGTGACATATTTCAAGCTCCAAGGTGATGAGGATCCACAATAAAATCTCTAAGACAAGAGCACTCCTCGTCCAAGGTTCTAACACTCCTCCACCAAGGGATCCAATCATCCAATGTCTCTTCAAGTCACTGTGTCATTTCTGGGTCCACCCACCTACATGTCCACTCCCTCAACCCAAGATATCATGAGTCAAGTACAAGCCTCTATATAAGAGATCCAAGTAGCCCCATGTTTCTTAGATGTCAATGTCGTCCCGTGGAATGCCAAATTCTCCAAATACAATTTTGGATAGCTTAAAACTTCATAGATATGTATAAGAGATGAAGTTAAAGTATGTACTTTTGGCTCCTTACTATAAGCCAGTACAACCCTCTGAGCTCTCCAAAACCCTAGCCAAGGAAAAACACAAAAACCCTAGCTCCAATGAAGAGAGTCCAATAAGATAAAATCACAATAACAAGTCATCCTTGGCCTCATGCAAGCCATCTCCTTTTATCTTCTTCCTCATTAGGTACAACCATAGGGTTTGTAATGAAAACCTAACTCCTTACCTCCTTAGAGTAGAAACCCTAACACCCTAGACTTGAAGAATGCTCAAGAAACCGTGGTGCCTGAAACAAGTGAAAAAGTAAAAATAGAATGATTAAAGGAGAAAAAGAGACTAATGTTTCTCCTCCTACATATCTAACTCAATTGTAAATAAGAATAAACATAAGATTATCAATTATTTCATCATCTCCAATGTCTAAATCACAATAACAAACCCAAGCATCTTACAAGATAAAGCTCCCAACAATGGACATGTTCTTTAAACATCACAACTTCTCCTAGGTTTTCCTCATGAACACCAATGTCTTACTCCAAGAAGACAAGTACAAAGAAAAGAGCACAATGATGATTGCAATTATAAAAGAGCTATCTCAGTCCTTTACATATATATAGGTAATGAAGGCCAAAAATACAAAAGTGGGACTAAAACCTTACAACCAACCTACTACAAACAAGTAATCCCACACATGCGAAGAAATCCTCCTACAAGTGAAATATGTCAAGCTCCAAGGTGATGAGGATCTACAAGAAAATATCTAAGACACGAGCACTCCTCATCCAAGGTCCAACACTTCTCCTCCAAGGGATCCAATCATCCAATGCCTCTTCAAGTCAATTTTCCATTTCTGGGTCCACCCACCCACATGTCCACTCCCTCAACCCAAGCTAGCTTAAGTCAAGTACAAGCCTCTATGTAAGAGATCCAAGTAACCCCATGTTGCTTAGATGTCAATGCCCTCCCATGGAATGTGAAATTCTTCAAATACAATTTTGGATAGCTGGAAACTTCATATATATATGTATAGGAGATGAAGTTCAAGTGCGTACTTTTGGATTCTTACTATAAGCCAATACAACCCTCCGAGCTCTCCAAAACCCTAGCCAGGGAAAAACAAAAAAATCCTAGCTCCAACGAAGAGAGTCCAATAAGATAAGATCACACTGACAAGTCCTCCTTAGCCTCATCTAAGGAATCTCATTTTCTCTTCCTCATCATTAGGTACAACCCTAGGGTTTGTCATGAAAACCTAACTCCTTACCTCCTTAGAGTAGAAACCCTAACACCCTAGACTTCAATAATTCTCAAGAAACCCTAGTGCCTGAAATGAGTGAAAAAGTAAAATATAGAACAAATAAAAGAGAAAAAGAGAGTAATGTTGCTCCTCCTACAACTCTAACTCAATTGTAAAGAAGAATAAGCATAATATTATCAATGATTTCATCATATCCAATGTCTAACTCACAAGAACAAACCCAAGAATCTTATAAGAGAAAGCTCCCAACAAGGACATGTTCTTTAAACATCATAACTTCTCCTAGGTTTTCCCCATGAACACCAGTGTCTTACTCCAAGAAGACAAGTACAAAGAAAATAACACAATCATGATGACAATTATAAAATATCTATCTCATTCCTTTACATATAGAGAGGTAATGAAGGCCAACAATAAGAAAGTGGGCCTAAAACCTTACAACCAACCTACTACAAACAAGTAAGCCAAAAGTCTTGTGGGATGTTACACTTTAGAGGCTTTCCATGAAGATAGAAAATGGGTTTCTTGGCCTTTATCCTTATCTGCAAGATTCCAAATCTACTACAAAGTCCCTATTGTTGTAACACATGTCTATTATTCATATTATTAGGTCCCTTCCTAGGTGAATTACCAGTGGTGAGTAGCCCTTGTGAGACTTACTATAGGGCAACCTATAGGGGAAAGTAAGTTTTCACCAAGTTAACTCTGATTTGTGTTGCACTTTGAAAAGTGATTATCGATGCTTATCATCAATCCCATGATCCATTTTCTAAGTGGGTTATTAGATAAATGAATGGCCATGAAAAATATAGGGTTTCATTGTGTAAAATTGTTGTTCAAGGACCCTAATTGAGGGGAAAAAGTTGGTCGAATCTCAACTTCCAATCCATGTTTCTTACTCCCACAAAAGTTCATATTTACGACACATTTGCGACCCATAGTGTTTGGAAAGTATGAGAATCCATTAAAGGGATACTAAGTTGGCAGGGGGAATCCATATGCACTGGCCTTCCTTCAATGAATAATACATTTGACGCTCACTCTTGTTTCTTTTTTAATGAAATTATTTAGAAAATTCCACATGGTTTTCAGTTAAGAAACTCTTTAGGAAGGACATCCCTCATTCCAAAGACCTTTATCACCATTTTTTGATTAATTGGGTTGGTTTTCATTGATGTCAACCCTTGAAGAAAGACTGGTAGTGAATTCTGGTAGCATAAAGGTTTGGGTAATGGACCCAAGTTTGTTTGATGTATAATGGTATGAGTTTTGATATATTTACCGGTAAGACTATTCTATATGGATAGTACATTTCATGCCATTTCTGGTGGTATGTGGAACATCACATAACTCCTCACGGTTTGAGAGTTATGGCCTTACAAATTTGGAGGACCCTCATATGTTGGCTTGAAGCCCCAAAAGGTCAAAGAAGTCAAAGTGCTTGCAAAGAAGAAATTATTTAAATAATAAAGTGAAGTGACAAAGTCAAAGAGGATTATTTAAATAACAAAGTGAAGTGACAAAGTCAAGGAGGATTATTTAAATAATAAAGTAAATGAAGAACTTTATAATTATGGAAAGTGGTTATAAGAAGGTTAACCCTAAAATGAGGAAAATGGGTTAAGTAGTCAAGTGGCTATTGGATATATGGACAAGTGGAAAATTGGGCAAAGTTGGACATAGGTGACTATGTGGACAAAGTGGTCTAGAAGATGCTTCTAAGGAAGCTACATGAAATTATAAATAAGAGGCAAGGCTCTCTCATTTCAATCACACTTGAGCATATTGAATATCTAAAGGTGAGCATATTGAATATCTAAAGAAGGCCAAAATTCAAGGGAGGATAAATTCTTTTGATGATGCTTTCTAAGGTATGTTACTTACAGGTCATCTCACCATTTTCACAATAATTTTTTTTCTAGAATGATTTAGACCGTGAAATTGGGACAACATTGAGGAAACATATCCAAGTATCTGTGGTACAAATTTCAGTTTGTGGGTCATTGTATTTTTGGAGTTACACTCCGTGGAAAATAGGGTTTGTGGCTAGTACTGAAACTAGTCTAAAATAGGTGTTTAGGGTAAAAACATCATAACTTCTTCATAACAGATCCAAATTCAGTAAGACCAAATGTGTTGGTTAGAGTACATTTTTTTTTATTCTATGTAAAATTTTCAGATCCATACAACAAATATTCCATGAGGGGCACACTCTACAAGTTCGCTATCTAGAATAAACCAAAATTCAACAAGGTATGCCATTTTTGCTATAACTCCTTTTCTGAGAGGTTCCAAGTAGTGAGACCTAGAGGAATTGCATAAAACACACTGAATAAAATTGTGTAATATTTTTAGATCTTTATTCATTATAGGTACATAGTTATGATTATTTCAAGTCAGGGTTGTTGACTAATCCAAAACTAGTCATGTGAGACTAAAGTAAAGTTTGATGAAAATGCTAGTCTCTTGTTGTTAAAGTTAAGGAAGGTTTGAAAGTTGAGGTGTAGGTTGGTGCATGGTTGATGCACTTGTTTATGGTATAAGTTGATTACAGGTTGTTTGGTACAATTTGGTGCATGGTTGATGCACTTGTTTATGGTACAGGTTGATTACAGGTTGAGGTGCAAGTTGATGCATGGTTGATACATCGTTCAGGTTATTGGTACAGGTTGTTTGGTGTAGGTTTATTGGTACAAGTTTAAAGTAGTATATATCACAATGATAGTGTGACAATGGTTCCATCATTCTAATTATACGTCAGGGCAGTTGGACAGGGTAAGGATAGGTGGTTGTAGACACCTTCCGGTTGTAGCCGGAGAACATAGGGGGTTGTATCCTCCTTCTGGTTGTAGCCAAAGAATTGGGGAGTTGGAGCTTCCCTCAGGTTGTAGCTTAATAAACTAGGGGGTTGGAGCCTCCTTCCAATTGCAACTGGAAAACAAAGGAAGTTGGTGCTTCCAATGCATGTAATTCTTCAAGACATATAAGAAAAAACATTATGTGGTTTTCTCCCGCTTTGGGTTTCCACGTAAAAACACTGGTGTACTATGTATGTGTATGATTGTTCATTTTTTCATTGTTTATTTACTCTACAAATATTGGATAATAATTCTACATTGATATAACATTTACATTATATGGTTAAAAATGATTAGATTGCTCTATTACCGATTCACCCCCCTCTCAGTAATCCAACATGTTTTCCATTGGAAGCCATGGATGATGCTCAAGACCAAATGCAGATTGTCTCTCCATTGGCATTTTTCCAATTGCAACATTATTTATCATGACTTGGACAACATGCTCCACACCTATCTCCAAGGTGAACTCATCCAATAGATTACATAATAGTGTAGCATCTTTAACATTGGAAAATGAATCAAGAGATTTATTAAATATTGCCCCCCTTATGCACGAAACTAAGAAATTTAATAGTGACCTTCATTTCCCATTCATCCAACAATATGACACAATTGTTCCACCAACATTCTCCCAAAATGCTTTTAACTCCTCGAATCTAGTCAAAAAATATTCTTCTTTGTTTTCATTTTGAAAATCTTCCCCCTCAATTCATCATAAGTGGACCAGGGCAATGAATTTCATTTTTCAATCACATAGATGAGTCTATGTGTGCCTCCTGTAGGCATATAATGCACATCTACTCACGATCATGATATTGATTCTCTCCCTGGTTTGTTATGTTGCTATGAGACATGTTTCAAGTATTTTCTGATTGCTTCCAGTATCACAATGTCATGCTATTCTTACAGGAGAAAGGGAAATTTTACCTAAACTGGGATAGTGAATGTGATGTGTCTTTGTAGTTTGAACTTGGTTGTCTAGTGCCTCAAATATAAACTTACACTAGAATATAAACACATTTATCAAACATCCTTCCTTATCCTCACTTATTAGAACATCAATAAAGAATCCTTAATCTATTAGAGGAGCTTGCAAATCCCCATTTATTTCGGAAGGTTTCTTGGCATTGAATCTTTATATAAGCTCATCATCCCTTTGGGTTGGGGGTAGACCAAAGAACCTCCCTAATGATGCCAATAAGTCCAACATTTAAGTCTATCCTTCTACTAATGAGGGTTCTTGAACAAAACCTTGTCGAAGGCAAGTTTACTCTTGATTCACTTGCTCTTATGTAAAGTTTCGGTCAAGATTTATTCTCCAGATCATAATCATTAATGCCTCCCTAACAGTTGTATCTATGGACAACTTGGGGCTTTCTTCCAGGAGACCTCAATATTCCAGACTTTGGAGTTCTTTTTTTGATTCACTTACTTTCTGCATTTTGGTTAGTAAGTTCAAGGTATTTTATGCTATTGTTATTATTCAATTCCAAATCCCTATTTAAACCAAAACCCTCACCTGCCATGCTTACTTGGTCATATCCATTGAACAATGTCATCCATATTATTGTAGATAGCTTCTTTTCAGGGTATGCTAAATAGTTTTGTTTAACTGTCTATTGGAACAAACTCCCGGAATGGGGATTCAATATGCTAAGGAAATTATAAATTTAAGATATTTGCAATTTGGATTAAGGTGAAAATGGGTAAGCTAGGAGAAAGAGTAAATTCAAGAGGGCTACACCAACCAACTCAAGATTCTAAGGATTTTGCAAGGGAAACATAAAATATTTGTAACAAATCTGGGGGAAAGACATAAAGCCAATGACTATTATGCAAATAGAGGTCAACATACATCGTTAAATAGAGTTAAAAATACTACCACATACAACTAGAAACTAGAGGGTTGTGATTTTTTATTACTAACTAGTTCGAGTTTCTTTCATTGTTGACCATCAGTAGTAGACATAATAATTGCAATGTCCTACTCGCATGTGCCTTAACCTTGATATTATGAATTGTCTCTAACTGTTAGTAATAACATCTCTATTTTTAACAATTATCTTATGTTCTATGAATGATCCTATCATCAATGATTGATAATTTATATGCTCTATATGATGGCTTGAAGAGTTTCCTTATTCGACTGATTGATTCTAAGCCATTGAAATGTCATATAGATTGAACGAAATGAATTTCTATTGAAAATTGACGATGCTTAACCATTGGGAAAATTTCTAATCTAGAACACACAAACCCTTTTTGGCATATTATTACTTATTTAAATGTAGCTTCTCCACCTTATGCAACATTTAGTTCAAGTGTCAGACCCAACTCCAATGTGATACAAAGGTCAGTGCCAAGTAACACTAGCATGGCCATAGATTTTTATGCCTCTCTCTTGGGCATAATATAATCCTTAACTTCTCCTCCAAGTGATCCAATCATCCAATGCCTATTAATCCACAAATGTCCTTGAAGTTGATTTATTGAGAAAAACTCCTCCAAGTCTTCTAGAAACCTCTAAAGAAATATTTGAAGGCTCATAAAATGCTAAAGGGTATAAAACAATCTTGCAAATTGGGAAAGATTATGTGATTATTTATGCCAGGAAGAGTTAATGAGAAGCAAAAAGGAGGTTGCAATGGAGGACAAGCCAAACGTCACCCTAGCCTCAAGGAACAAAGGAAAGGGAAAATAGGGGCCTAGCTCTAGAGGAGAAGCTTCAAGTGGAAGCATGCCTAAGAAAGATATGTCTAGGATAAAATGTTATGTTATGGAGATGTTGCAAGCTTGTTTAGGCATGGAATAGGTTTAGGCTCATTTTATGCCCATTTGCAAGCCACATCCCAAACCATTTCAAGGACACTAGGCTAATTCCTCCTTGGGGCATAAAAACCTAACAGAACAACATTTTTGAGTTATGTGAGATCTTTTGAGTTTGTTTAGGCATGGACTAGGTGACCACTTTTTCCATCCACTCCCGAGGCATGGTTTCATAAGTTGGACCTCTTAATCCAAATGTTGCATTCTTTCTTACTAGGAAAACTCCTAGTTCTCGAAATCAATGAATAAAGCAACCTTTGAGGTAAGGGACCCGAGAGTGAGGGGTTCTCTTGCTGAAATCATATGTCAGGAATCTAACGAGGTCTATGGTTCCACAATATGAGTCTTGATTTTAATTTTATTCCCAGTTGCAAGCCGCATCCCAAACCATTTCGGAGACTCTTGACCAATTCCTCCTCGGGCCATAAAAACCTAACAGAGCAACATTTTTGAGTTCCATGAGATGCTACACGATTTTTTAGGTATGTTCTAGGTGACCACATTGTCCATCCACTCCCAAGGAAGGATTTCATAAATTGAACCCCTTAATCCAAATGTTGCATTGCTTCTTACTCAGTGAAACTCTAGTTCTCGAAATTGATGAATAAAGAAACCTCTGAGGCATGGGAATCAAGAGTGAGGGGTGCTCTAGTTGAAATTGTATGCCAGGAATCCAACGGAGTCGACAGTTCCTCAATCCAATTCTCGTTTTTTTTTTTATTCGCAATTGCAAGCTGCATCCGAAACCATTTCGGGGACTCTTGACCAATTCCTCCTTGGGGCATAAAAAACTAACAGAGAAACATTTTTGAGTTTCATGAGATGATGCAAGATCGTTTAGGTATGGAATAGGTGACCACTTTTTCCATCTGATCCTAAGGCACAATTTCATAAATAGGACCCCTTAATCGAAATGTTGCATTTCTTCCTACTGAGCAAAACTCTAGTTCTCGAAATCGATGAATAAATCAACCTCTTAGGAATGGGACCTGGGAGTGAGGGGTGATCTAGTTGAAATCGTATGCTAGGAATCCAACGGAGTCAACTGTTCTGCAATAGGAGTCTCTATTTTCATTTTATGCCCAGTTGCAAGCAGCATCCCAAACCATTTCGGGGACTCTTGGCCAATTCCTCATCGGGGCTTAAACACCTAACATAGTAGCATTTTTGAGTTCTGTGAGATGCTACAAGATTGTTTAGGAATGGAATAGGTGACCAAATTTCCCATCCACTCCTGAGGCACGGTTTCATAAATTGAACCCCTTAATCCAAATGTTGCATCACTTCTTACTGAGCAAAACCCTAGTTCTAAAAATCGATGAATAAAACAACTTCTGAGGCATGGGACACATGGGTGAGGGGTGATCTAGTTTAAATCCTATGCCATGAATCCAATGGAGTTGACGGTTCCTCAATTCGAGTCTCAATTTTTGTTTTATGCCTACTTGCAAGTTGCACACCAAACCATTTCAGGGACTCTTGGCCAATTCCTCCTTGGGACATAAAAACCTAACGAAGCAACATTTTTTAGTTATGTGAGATGCTGCAAGTTTATTTAGGCATGGAATAGGTGACCACTTTGTCCATCCACTTCCAAGGCACGGTTTCATAAATTGGACGCCTTAATTGAAATGTTGCATTGCTTCCTACTAAGAAAAACCCTAGTTTTTGAAATCGATGAATAAAGAAACCTCTAAGGCATGGGACTCGACAGTGGGGTGCTCTTGTTGAAATCGTATGCCAAGAATCCAACAGATTCGATAGTTTTGTAATATGAGTCTCGGTTTTCATTTTATGCCCAGTTGCAAGCTGCATCCCAAACAATTTTGGGGACTCTTGGCCAATTTCTCGTCAGGGCATAAAATAATAAAGGATCAACATTTTTGAGTTCTGTGAGATGTTGCAAGCTTGTTTAGCCATGGACTAGTTGACCACATTGTCCATCCGCTCTCGATGCACAGTTTCATAAATCGTACCCCTTAATCCAAATGTTGCGTCGCTTTGTACTGAGAAAAAACCTAGTTCTAGAAATCGATGAATAAAACAACTTCTGAGGCATGAGATGCAGGAGTGAATCGTGATCTATCTAAAATCCTATGTGAGGAATCCAACAGAGTTGATGGTTCCTCAATCCGAGTCTCATTTTTCGTTTTATGCCCAGTTGCAAGTTGCATCCAAAACCATTTCAAGGAGTCTTGGCTAATTCCTCCTCGGGGCATAAAAACCTAACCGAGCAGCATTTTTGAGTTCCGTGAGATGCTGAAAGATTGTTTAGGCATGGAATAGGTGACCACTTTTTTCATCCACTCCCAAGGTATGGTTTCATAATTTGGACCCCTTAATCCAAATGTTGCATTGTTTCTTACTAGGAAAAACCCTAATTCTCGAAATCGATGAATAAAACAACCTCCAAGGCATGGGACCTGGGAGTGAGGGGTGATATAGTTGAAATCATATGCCAGGAATCCAATAGAGTCGATGGTTCTGCATTACGAGTCTTGTTTTTTGTTTTATTCCTAGTTGCAAGACGCATCCCAAACCATTTCAAGGACTCTCAGCCAATTCCTCCTCGAGGCATAAAAAACTAACAGAGCAACATTTTTGAGTTTTGTGAGATGTTGCAAGCATTTTTATGCATGGAATAGGTGAGGCACAATTTCATAAATTGGACCCCTTAAACGAAATGTTGCATTGCTTCTTATTGGGCGAAGCCCTAGTTCTCGAAATCGATGAATAAAGAAACCTCTGAGACATGGGACATAAGAGTGAGGGGTGCTCTAGCTGAAATCATATGCTAGGAATCCAACGAGGTCAATGGTTTCTCAATATGAGTCTCATTTTTCATTTTATTCCCAATTGCAAGTCGCATCCCAAACCATTTTAGGGACTCTTGGCCAATTCCTCCTAGGGCATAAAAACCTAACAGAGCAACATTTTTTAGTTTTGTGAGATGTTGTAAGATTTTTTAGGCATGGAATAGGTGACCACATCATCCATCCTCTCTTGAGGCATGATTTCATAAATTGGACCCCTTAATCCAGATGTTGCATCGCTTCTTATTGAGCACAAAACTAGTTCTCAAAATCTATGAATTAAGAAACTTATGAGGCATGGGACCCAAGAGTGAGGAGTGCTCTAGCTAAAATCCTATGCCAGGAATCCATCGGAGTCAATGGTTCCTCAATCTAAGTCTCAGTTTTTGTTTTATGCCCAATTTCAAGTCGCATCCCAAACCATTTCGGTGACTCTTGGCCAATACCTCCTTGGGGGATAAAAATATAATGGAGTAGCATTTTTGAGTTCTGTGAGATGCTGCAAGTTTTTCTAGACATGGTCTAAGTGACCACTTTGTCCATCCACTCCTAAGGTATGGTTTCATAAATTGGACCCCTAATCCAAATGTTGCATTACTTCTAACTGAGAAAAACCCTAGTTCTCGTCATCAATGAGTAAAAAAACTTTTGAGGCATGGCACCTATGAGTGAGGGGTTCTCTAGCTGAAATCCTATGCCAAGAATCCATTAGAGTTGACAATTCCTCAATTCGAGTCTTGGTTTTTGTTTTATGCGCAATTGCAAGTCACATCCCAAACCATTTCAGGGACTCCTGACCAATACCTCCTTGGGGCATAAAAACCTAACGGATAAACATTTTTTAGTTCCGTGAGATCATGCAATCTTGTTTATGTGTGGACTAGGTGATCACATTGTCCATCCACTCCCGAGGGAAAATTTCATAAATTGGACCCATTAATCCAAATGTTGCATTGCTTCTAACTTAGCAAAACCCTAGTTCTCGGAATCAATGAGTAAAGAAACTTCTAAGGCATGGCACCCGGGAGTGAGGGGTGCTCTAGTTGAAATCCTATGCCAAGAATCCATCAGAGTTGACAATTCTTCAATCTGAGTCTCGATTTTCATTTTATACGCAGTTGCAAGTCACATCCCAAACCATTTCAAGGACTCTTAGACAATACCTCCTTGGGGCATAAAAACCTAACAAATCAAGATTTTTTAGTCCGTGAGATGTTGCAAGATTGTTTAGGAATGGAATAGGTGACCACATTGTCCGTCCTCTCCCGAGGCATAGTTTCATAAATTGGACTCCTTAATCCAAATGTTGCATTTCTTCTAACTGAGCAAAACCTTGGTTCTCAAAATCAATGAGTCAAGCAACTTTTGAGGCATGGAACCTAGGAGTGAGGGGTGATTTAGTTGAAATCCTATGCCAAGAATCCATCAGAGTCCAAATTTCCTCAATCTGAGTCTGGATTTTTGTTTTATGCACAATTTCAAGTCTCATCCCAAACCATTTCAGGGACTCTTAGCCAATACCTCCTTGAGGCATACAAATCTAACGGATCAACATTTTTGAGTTCCGTGAGATGTTTCAAGCTTGTTTAGGCGTGGAATAGGTGACCACATTGTCCATTCTCTCTCAATGAACACTTTCATAAATTGGACCCCTTAATCCAAATTTTGCATTGCTTTTAACTGAGCAAAACCCTATTTCTTGAAATCAATGAGTAAAGAAACTTCTGAGGCATGGCACCTGGGAATGAGGGGTGCTATAATTGAAATCCTATGCTAGGAATCCATCGCACTTGAAAATTCCTCAATCCGAGTCTTGGTTTTCATTTTATGCGTAGTTGCAAGTCGCATCCTAAACCATTTCAGGGACTCTTGGCCAATTCCTCCTTGGGGCATAAAAAACTAACGGATTAACATTTTTTAGTTATGTGAGATGTTGCAAGCTTGTTTAGGAATGGAATAGGTGACCACATTGTCCATCCGCTCCTTAGGCACAATTTCATAAATTGGACCCCATAATCCAAATGTTGCATTGCTTTAATGTATTCAAGGATGGGTGTTCCATATGCGCAAGAGATTGTCTGGAAGTGAATATTGTTTGACATAAACATGAAAATGATTTCTTTGGAAGGATTTACATTTGTATGTGGTCTAGTTGAATAAGTATCGAGAGCATATTCATAATTACCTATAGACTATTTAATTCTCAAAGGACCTTTGAAGCATATTACAGTGCCAAAATGTCCTAGAAAAATATTCGTTTGTGAAATATAAGAGAAGAACATATATAGAACAGTTAACTCTCAAAGGACATTCAAGGAAAACATAATCATATATAGCACAAAATGGAGGGGTTTGGCACTTACGGTTATGTAATAGAATTTATAGCTGATAGTTAAATTGTATAACAATTTTTTTTATGATCTTTACTAACGTTTATTGGAATTGTTGCATGTTTTACATCATTAGAATGACATCTTATCTGTAACTTATTTGAAATTTTATTATGGTATGTGCACTTTTATATGATGTAATATGATTATGGTTTCGTTTCATATGTTGTAATATTAGAAATATAACATAAAAATTAATTATTGCATGAAATAAATAATAACTTTTCATTTTGTATGTTTTTTTTTGTAGAACATGGGTTTTCCAAAAGATCTAGTTGATCCTCATGAGATAGATCCATATTATAATGGGTCTGGTACATACATAGGAGATGATGATGATGATCAGGCAGATGCAGAAGACATCGAGGCGGACAATGATGATGATGATCATGATAGTGATGATGATGATGATGAGCCAGTTGTTGGTAGTAGCCAGTGACATTGATCAATAGAAACCATCATGGATCATTGTTGATATATCATTATTATTCCTCTTTTCATATTTATTGTCATATGTATCATTTTCACCTGTAGTACCATATTATTGAGTTGTATCATTTTGACATGTTATTGATCTACTGACATATTTGACTTTCACTTGTTTTAGTTATATATGATGATGATCTTATCAATATTGACTTGTTAATATATATATATATATATTGGAAGTGGTCAATGATTTTTGAATGAATATTTGTTATGTATGATGATTTTACTTTACTACTTAGGATGGATGTTGTCAAATAAAATTAAATTTCTTCATGAATGATATGACATACATTTGAAATGTGATATCTGTTTTTTTTAAGATCTCCAGAAATGTTATGATATACATTTCAAATGAGATATCTATTTATTTTTTTTGAAGATATAAGTTGTTTGACATGATACTTATCTAATATTGATATATTTGACTCACTTTTTTTAATTATAGATGATGATCATGCTATAATCATTATCTTGTTATTTTATATATATTGTATGTGGTAGATTTTATTTTGATGGAGATTTAATAAGTATAATGATGGTGTTAGTTTGTATGGATGTTCGTTTCCCTAAATATTATTTATAAATGCTATCCAATAAAATACTTCAAATGCAATATGACTTACTCTATAATAATATAAGTTTTTTAAGAGGCATGAAATATTTAATTAATTAAATTGAAATAAAAAATATTAAATTAATAAATGGAAGCTATAAAGGAAGCAACATGAGTTGTTAAAATGGAAGAAAAATGTGGCTCTAAAATAGAAGTAAAACTCAACATTAAATTGGAAGCCATACTTGGAGGTATTTCTAGATCTAAGTAGGATGCTAAATTGGTTGCTTAACAAGAAACAAAACTAGATGTTAATTAAGAAGAAAATATGATCCAGATTTATGAGCGGAACAAAAGGAATAACAGACTGAACACAATAACACAGAGATATAGAGAACAACAACATATATCCAGTGAACAATAACTTCTATTGAATAAATAAAATAGGTTGAAACTATAAAACTGCATAACTGGAAACAATTTGCTCAAATGGTGGTAGTTATCTCTGAGAAGAGATGTGGCTTGCTACGTGCATCCATCTGAGCATAATCATTACAATGAGGCTCCAAAGGCCTTTTCAACATTACTCATGAATTCCAAAACCCTAGACATCTAAAAACCTAACCCTAGGAGATGAAACACCAAAAGTTATGTGGGACCCGATGGGTAAGTTGGTACCTCAACTTCCCGGGGTTGTAAATTTTGCATACGACCTCCATTTTAGGTGAATGATAGCCCCTTGGAAAGGTATTTTAGAGAACTACACATTATGTCGTCAAACTCTAACTTCGTCTACAGTTTGACTATGGAAAGCCAAAAAAAAACTATTTAGGGCCCCAAAATGGCCCTATAAGTACAAAAAGATGTACTAAAATGAAACCTTCCAAAAGAATCCAATTGGATTAGGTGGAGGACCACCAATATACACCTGGAAGATGTGCAGGGCTTTAGATAGCCCCTCAAGTGTATAACCCACAATTACAAAGAATTACAGAAGAATGTGCAGATCTAAAAACTGTCAAAAGGAGCCAGTTGGAATAGGTGGGTGGCCACAAATATCCACCTGGATAAAAATACCAACACTAAAAGGAAACAAACACTAGACCTAAAAAAGAAGAAAAACTAGGCGCTAAAAATGAAGAAAAACTTGGTACTAAAAGGAATCAAACCATGGAGCTAAAAAGGAAGCAATTCTGGAAACAAAATTCGGTGCCAATTAAGGAGAAAAACTTGGTCGAACTTCAAAAGTAAAAAAAAGAATAATTTTTGGAAGTAAGAAAGGAAGCAACAATGGAAGCCAAACCATAAGCAATTTTGGAGGCAAAACTTGGTGCTACCTAGGAAGCAAAAAAATAAGTAATTCAGGTAGCAAACAAAGAAGTAAAAATGGAAGCAATTTTAGAAAAAACAAAAGATGCAATCATGGAAGCCATTTTAGAAGCAAAAAAAGATGCAATAATGGAAGCAAATCTTGGTGTAATTTGGAAGACAAACCAAAAGCTATTTTATACGCCATACTAGAAGAAAAATAAGAAGCATGATTGGGAGCAAAACTAGAAGTACAGAAGGAAGCAAAACCAGACACTACAATTCAAGGCGCTAATTTTGATGCCCAACTGAACATGCCATTTGGCATCAGGTTTTGCGCCGACCATTGAGCCCAATTCATGCACTCAAAAACACTAAATTCATACGCTCTTATAGGTGTTAATGTCATGTTTTGTTGGTGTGAAGAGAGAGGAGAGAGAGGGGGATGGGGGGAGACAAGGAGTTA